>WNWU01006290.1:0-13503 GCA_012654045.1 Ptyas mucosa | reverse complement strand
CAGTCCTTGGCCACCGGGTCTCCTATATGCCTTTCCCCCATTCCCTTTAATTCCTAGGGTTCTCAGAAAGGCTCTTCAGGAACGGGCAGAGCTCATCCTCCTGGCTCCCCGCTGGCCTCGGAGACACTGGTTTGCGGACTTAATGTCCCTATCTGTCTCTCCTCCCTGGACCATTCCGGTCGACCAGATATCCCTCGTCCAAGGGGTCCTTCTCCATCCGGACCCGACGTGGTATCACTTGACCGCGTGGCGGTTGAGCGCCTCCTCCTGACGGAGGCCAACGTTCCTGCACCGGTAATTTCCATTATCCTAGCAGCCCGCAGGCCCTCAACCACCAGGATATACAATTCCACATGGTCCTCATTTGTCTCTTGGTGTCTACGTTCAAATGTCCAACCTCTTTCAGCGTCAGTCATCGATGTGCTGCGATTCCTTCAACATGGTTTCTCCATGGGGCTCTCCCCCAATACCCTCCGCCGCCAGGTAGCGGCCATCTCTACCATTTTGACGTGCGGATCTTCGTCGTCAGTGTCACGTCACCCTACCATACGCCAATTTCTACGTGGCGCTTCCAACCTGCGTCCTCCACCGGTCCATCGCTTCCCGACGTGGGACCTGAACAAGGTGCTTTCTGCCCTTATGGATTCCCCATTCGAACCCCTACGCCAGGTCTCGCTCCGCTTCTTATCTTTCAAGGTTGCCTTCCTGGTCGCGATAACATCGGCCCGACGCATCTCCGAGTTGGCAGCCTTGTCATCCAGGAAGGACTTATGCGTCTTCCATCAGGACAAAGTCATCCTCCGTTTGGATCCGGCCTTCATTCCTAAAATCAACTCTCCTTTCCACCGCTCTCAGGAGCTCATTCTCCCCAATTTTTGTCCCTCACCTACCCACCCCTTGGAACGCTCCTGGCATACCCTGGACGTCCGACGGGCCCTCAAGATTTACCTCTCCCGTACCTCTTCCCTTCGGAAGACAGAAGCCTTATTTGTCTCCTACCAGCCGGCTTCCATAGGCTTCAGGGCGTCTCCAACCATGCTAGGCCGCTGGATACGGGCCACTATCGCCACAACGTACCAGAGGCTGTCCCTCCCTGTTCCCCGGAACATCACGGCCCACTCAACCAGGAGCGCCGCAACATCAGCAGCTTGGGCTACTCAAGCCCCGCTGGAGGAAGTCTGCCGGGCGGCAACTTGGACAAGCATCTCGCCATTTATCCGGCATTACCGGGTGGACTCGTTCGCGTCGGCCGACGCTGCCTTTGGGAGACGGGTCCTCCAGTCAGTTCATACAGCATGAGGTAACAGGGCCTTGGCTCTTCCCTCCCTTTGGACATTCAGCTGTGGTATGTCCCACTTCTGACTGCCGTTTCTCTCCGAGGAGGAGAATGGACGTTGGTCCTACCTGATACGTCCGTTCTCTCTGAGGAAGAAACGGCAGTCAGCCCCACCCTCGCGGTGCGGCCCTGTTCCTGGTGGGGTGGGTGGTGTTTCTTTTATTTGTTCTTCTTTCATTCCAGGACGACACTCCAGTCTGCGGCAGTGCCCTCGCCGAAATACTGGGATACGCCAGCGGTGGGCGGAGCTATTTAAATCCGCAGACTCGGTCCTTTGCTGCACAGAAGAGTCCACTCCCACTGACTGCCGTTTCTTCCTCAGAGAGAACGGACGTATCAGGTAGGACCAACATCCATTTCCATCAAGGTCATCATCCTTACTGCTTGGGCTAGTTGCTGCAGCTTTTTTAGCAAGACTTTCATTAGTGGTTTGCCCTAGCCTCCTTCCTATGACTAAGAGAGAGTGACTGGCCCAAAGTCACCCAGTAGGCTTCATGCCCAGGACTAGAAGTCATAGCCTCCCAGTTTCTAGTCTTGTGCCTTAATTTTTACTATACACTAAACTGGCTCTTATATAATACCTTACTTGTCCTAAATAATTTTTTTTTGAGAATTTTTTTTTATTTTAAAACAAAAACAAAACATAAAACCATCATCATTCCAAACAATTACAGACAGTGAGTCGAATGGTTCATTTTCTCTTGTGCATAAATCCATTTCTAAAATACCAATTTATAACAGAAACTTATATCTTTTATAGAAAAAAAATCAGATATTTTATCTTTACATCAACCCCATATTTCATACTTCAATTCCATGATTTATTATCTATCCATTGATAAAACAAATCCCATATCAAATAATATTGTTTATCTTCCTGTTCTCTAATTTCAAATGTCAATTTACTCATTTCAGCACATTCCATAATTTTCTTAATAATCTCATCATCAGTAGGTAACTTCTCTCCTTTCCAATTTTTAGCAGATATGATTCTAGTCGCTGTTAAAACGTTCACAATTAAATATTGCACTTCTCTGTTACATGTTTCTGGTAAAATCCCCAATAAAAATATCTCTGGTTTAAAGTCAATATGTTTCTTTGTCATTTTTTCCAACCACATGTGTATCTTAGTGCAATATCTTTTAGCTTCTACACATGTCCACCACATACGGTAATATGATCCTGGAGTCTGATGACACTTCCAACATTTCTCCAATTTATTCTTGAACATTCTGGCTATCCTTGTCGGGGGTAGGTGCCACCTGTAAAACTTCTTATACAAATTCTCCTTATATGCTGTAGACATTGTCATTTTATAATTCTGCGACCACAATTTTTGCCATTTCTCTAAATCAATACCATGACCAAAGTTTCCCCCCCATGCTATCATTGACTCTTTAACTTGTTCTTCTTCCAATTTTACCTCTAACAAGTATCCATATAATTTTTTAATCACATAGTCATCAGAACCCATTAAAATCTTATCTAAATTAGTCATAACATTATAAAAACCTTCTTGTTTAGAATCTTCTTCATATCTAGAATGTATTTGCCAGTAAGAAAACCAATCCATCTTGAAACCTTGTTCTTCTAATTCTTGCTTTAAGTTCACCCTTTTCATCCATTAATTCACTATATCTAACAATTTGTTTCCTTCTGAATACTACTGAATATGAAAATGCTTCAATTGTAGACACCCAGACTGGAATTTTCAAATAATGTTGTTTTTTAATCTTCTCCCAATTCAATAACAGAGCCTCATGTATGTATGTATGTATGTATGTATGTATGTATTTATTTATTTATTTATTTATTTATTTGTTCGATTTATATGTCGCCGTTCTCCAGAGACTCAGGGCGACTTACAATGCGTTAAGCAATAGCCTTCATACTTTTGTATATACCTGCTTAGTAGGGCTTTTGGCCCCTCCTAAGCGGTGTTCTTTTTTATACAAGTCAGCTTATTGCCCCCACAATCCGGGTCCTCATTTTACCTACCTCGAAAGGATGGAAGGCTGAGTCAACCTTGAGCCTGGTGAGATTTGAACTTGCAGTAATTGCAGGCAGCTGGTAGCTAAGTGCTACTTTAACAGCTTTAGTCCGCTGCGCCACCAAGGCTCTTATGTATGTAGTGTCTTCTAAAATATCCCTGTATTTTTGTTCCTTTATACCATAAAAAAGCATGCCACCCCATCAACAAATCATGTCCTTCTAGATTCAATAATCTAATATTTCTTAAAGTTATCCATTTTTTAATCCACATCAAGCTTGTTGCTTGATAATAAAGTTCCCAATTAGGTAAACCAAAGCCTCCCCGCGTTCTAGCATCTTGTAATAACTTTAATTTTATCCTCTCCTTCTTTCCCTGCCAAATATATTTTAACACCATTTTATTCAAATCTTCAAAAAAGTCTTTCCCCAATCTAATTGGAATTGTCTGGAACAGATATAAAATTCTAGGCAAAATATTCATTTTAATAGTTGATATCCTACCAATCAAGAAAAGCTGCAAATTTTCCCATTTCGCCAAGTCTGCCCCCATCTGTTGCTTAAGTTTATTATAGTTATTTTCTTTAAGTGTACTACACCTTGCTGTCAAATATATCCCCAAGTATTTAACTTGATTAGTGACCTGCATCTTTGATATCTTCATCAATTCTTCTTTTTGCTTTTTCAACATATTTTTGGTCAAAATCTTCATTTTATCTTTATTAATTTTCAAACCAGCTACTTTCCCAAACTCTCCAATATTCTCTATCAATGTATTTATTGATGTTAATGATTCTTCAATAATAAAGACCAGGTCATCAGCAAATGCTTGCAATTTATATTCTTCTTTTTGAATTTTCATTCCTTTTATATCTTTTTCTTCTCTAATATTTCTATTTAAGACTTCTAATGTCAATATAAACAACAGTGGGGACAGTGGACATCCTTGTCTGGTACCTTTTTCTATTTCAATAGAATCAGTCAATTCTCTGTTTATCATTCCTTTTGCCGTTTGTTTGTGGTGTATAGTTTCTATTGCCTGAATAAATTTTCTGCCAAAGCCCATCTGTTCCATTTGAAGCAGCATAAATTGCCAATTCACATTATCAAAAGTTTTTTGTGCATCTAAAAATATTAAAGCCATCTGTTTTTCAGGATGGGCTTCATAGTATTCCAGAGTATCCAAAATTATTCTAATATTATCTCTAATCTATCTTTTTGGAAGAAATCCATTTTGGTCTGAGTGTATAAAGTTATTTAAATATCTTTTAAGTCTTTCTGCCAATATTGAAGCAAAAATTTTATAATCTGAATTCAGCAGGGATATAGGCCTATAGTTTTTGATTTGTTGTGGGTCTGTGTCTTCTTTGTGAATCAATGTAATATATGCTTCAGTCCATGATTTGGGTATTTTCTTTTTCATCATCACTTCATTCATAACTTCTAATAATGGGAGACTTAAAGAATCTTGTAATGTCCTATAGTATTCTACAGGCAAACCATCTGGCCCTGGTGCCTTTCCATTTTTCTGTTTCTTAATTGCTTCTGTTAACTCCATCATCGTTATATTCCCCTCTAACATCTCTTCCACATCTTTGGGAATCCAAGGTAAATTTGCTTTCTGTAAATATCTTGTCACGCTTTCCTCCTCTATCTTTTCTCTCTCATAAAGTTGTCTATAATATTCCTGTATTATTTTTCCCATCTCTTTCTTTGCAAATTTGCTTTGCCCCTGGTCATCAATTAACTGTACTATTTTTCTTGACTCTCTTTCTTTTTTCAACTTGTATGCTAACCATCTTCCTGGTTTGTTCGCATTCTCAAAATAGTTTTGTTTAGTACTTCTAATTTTTTGGGCTAATTCTTCTTTCTCCAGTAAGTACATTTTATGCTTTATAGTATCCATTTTCACTTTAACTTCTTTTTTATGTGCGCAATTCTGGAGTTCTTTTTCAAATCTCTTATTTATTTATTTTTTATTTTAATTTGATTTATATGCCGCCCTTCTCCGGAGACTCAGGGCGGCTTACAATGTATTAAGCAATAGCCTTCATACTTTTGTATATTTATACAAAGTCAGCTTATTGCCCCCATAATCTGGGTCCTCATTTTACCTACCTTAGAAAGGATGGAAGGCTGAGTCAACCTTGAGCCTGGTGGGATTTGAACTTGCAGTAATTGCAGGCAGCAGAAGTTAAGTGGATGTTAATGCCTTAGTCTACTGAGCCACCAGAGCTTATAATCATCTTCCAATAATTTATATGTTTGTCTTTTCTTCAGATTTCTCTTCCTTGTATAGTCCATTATTAAGCCTCTTGCATAGGCCTTCATCGTGTTTAAATAATATTTTCTTCATAGGCTAGAGATGGTAGTCTAAGGCTCATGGGATTGTTTTACCACATGTTGTGTGCATCTTACTCTGGAAATTCTTTTAAATTTACATCCAGTTTCTTATCTTAAGTTTATTTTCTTTTTTTAAAGAACAAATTTTATTGTTTTTTTCTCCTCTCCCACATTCACCCACATCTTTTTTTTGCACAGTGTTGGCCGTTTCTTATCTTATACAATTAATCAAATTCAAATACATTTTACTCAATTACAATTCTTGCCAAAATCGTCTTCCCCCCCTTTTTTTAAACATATCTCAATATTTCTATACTTGCATACATAAACACCATCTTCATTTGTCCCTAAATTCTAACTTTACTGTTTATTCATATTTATTCTCTTTTATTCTTAAACAGTTCATTCTTTATCTTACCTTCTGTCTTACCTTCTCTCCTACTCTAATTTCCCTTCCTTCCTCCCTACTTTTCCATCCCTCTCTCTCCTTCCTCCCTTCCACCTCTCTTCTCCTCCTTCATCTCTCTCTATTGCTGTATTCATTTTCAATTTAATATTTTCCACTGTGGAGTCCAGGCAGCCCCGATCCCATGTCCTTTTAATTATTAACAATATATTTAATCTTGTTCCCTTTTTTACGTCAAATCTTTACTCAAACAATCTTCTAATCCTTTGTCTTTTTTACTTTTACCAATGTATTTTTTCTGCTTTACTTCTTGCAAGTATAACATTTAAATCATTTTTATCATTTCAATTTCATTCAGTTTTACATTCAATTTCAATTATTGAATATTTCTCAAAATATCTTAACAATATATTTCCACTTACTCAAATATATATTTATAAAGCTCATCTTAATCATTTCTCATTTTACCCAATCCAATTAGTTCTTAAAATATTCTTAATTTGCCTTCTTTTCTCTTTTTTATTATGTTTCAGATATATAGTTTGAAATATTCCAATTATTGCATTTCCCCCAACGAGTTTATTCATATTATTAAAACCTATCATTCTATAGACCTCCAGTATTATTAAGCATATGACATTTATTGCAGTTTCTCCAGTTTTCAGTAGAGCATATTTAAAACTTAAAATAAGGAGTATAAGTCTTATTCCCTTTATTTCATACAGCTCTATACTCCCCTTATTTTAAAATCACTTAATTAATTTCAGTTTTATCCTTTTTTTGACATTAAACTCATCATTTTACAGTTCTGAATATATTTTCATTTCTTTCTCTTTCTGTCTTTCTCCTTTTCTGCCCTATATTTCCCATTGTTTCTGCTTTTCCTTTCCTTCGTATCTTTTCATTGTTAATCCCAATGTACTTATTTTGTGTTTTAAAATCATGAAATCTTTGCCCTTTATTTCCCCTTGTTTTCCATCCCTTTTCCCTCTTTCTTATATTTCCACTGTAAATCCCAGTGTAATCATTTATATTTTTAATACTTTTTCTTCTCCACCACCCTCTTTTCCTTTTTTCTTCTTCTTCCTTTCTTTTGTATTTTAGAATTCTGCACTCTCCTATTCTGCCCTATATTTCCCATTGTTTCTCCTTTCTCTTTCCTTTTTTGTGTCTTTTTATTGTTAATACCAGTATACTTATTTTGTATTTTGAAATCGTAAAATCTTTTATTTTGTCCTTTATTTCCTATTATTGTCCATCTCTTTTCTCTCTTTCTTACAATTGCAAGAAAAAGAATGTGAACCCCTTGGGATTACGTGGAGTTTTGCATGAATTGGTCATAAAATGTGCTCTGAACTTCATCTAAGTCACAACAATAGAAAAACACAGTCTGCTTAAATTTTTTTTTTAATTTTTATTAATATATTCTATGCATCAATACACAAATGAAATATACAATCCTGCCACCATGGTGTAATGTGAGTACATTGTCCATAAATATAAAGTCATTCCTTTATACATACATACTTGCCATCATATATATACATCATATATCTGTTCTATCCCACATTTTCTGGACCCAGTCATACCATAATTTCCAACTGTTATAAAATTCTGAATCTTTTTTACCATTGATCAATCTAGTTAATCTATCTGATTCCGCACACTCATTAATTTTATATATAATTTTCAAATCCATCGGTAAATATTGATTTTTCCACTCCTGCGCAAACGCTAATCTTGCTGCAGTAATAATATGAATCAACAAGAACCATATACCTGATTTAACATTCAAAGGTTTTGCCCCCAACAGGAAAATCTCGGGCCTTAATTCCAAATTGATCTGTGTAATTTCCAAGATCCATTGCCGTATTTTTTTCCAATATTTAACCGCCTGCGGGCAGGTCCACCATTGATGAAAATAAGTTCCATTACTATAACCGCATTTCCAACAGCAGGAAGATGTCCCGGGGAACATTTTAGCTAGTCTCGCAGGGGGGAGATGCCAATGGTAGACCATTTTATATATGTTTTCTTTATATGAGGAGGCCATGGTTAATTTCATATTTTTCAACCAAATCTGTTCCCATTGCTGGAAGTCAAGGGGATGTCCAAAATTTCGCCCCCAGGCTATCATACAATCCTTCACTACATCCTGTCCTATCTGCAGAGACAATAAATATGCGTAACATTTAGATAGTACCCCTTTCCCTCCTTCTAATAAGATCTTATCCAATTCTTGTCTTTTACGGTAAATTCCTTCGCTATATAAATCTTTTTTATACCTGGAGTGCACTTGGGAGTAAGACCACCAGTCTATCTTATATCCTTGAAGAGTTAATAATTCTCGTGACTTCAGATTACCCTGAACATCCAAAAAACCTTCATACGTCAAAGTTTTCCCCCTTTATACAATGTCGGGTAAATCTCAGCTTCCTGTGCCGAAATCCAACATGGAACTTTTGAATATACTCTTCTAATCTTTTCCCAAGTGTACCCAAGAGTCCTACGTAAATAGTGATCATCAAAGTGTCTGGGGTGGCTGGACGCTCCCGGCCATAAAAAATAGTGCCAGCCATGTTGAAGACCGGCTCCCTCAAATGTCAAAAGTCGTCTCTTTTGTAGGATCATCCATTCTTTCACCCAAATCAAGTTCGCTGCTTGGTAATAGAGCTCCCAATTTGGGAGTTCCAGTCTTCCTCTGTTTTTGGGTTCTTGTAACATTTTAAGTCTAATCCGCGGCTTCTTTCCCTGACAGATAAACTTGGAAATACTCCTATCTAAATTTGTAAAAAACTCTTTGTTTAACCTTACCGGGGCTGTTTGGAATAGAAATAGCCATTTGGGTAACACGCACATCTTAATAGTTGCCACCCTTCCCAAAATTGATAGCTGGAGATTTTTCCATCTTTCTAGATCTCTGAGCATCTGGTTGTAAAGAGGAAGATAGTTATCCTCCTTTATGGAGGAGCATCTGGCAGTCAACCATATACCCAGATACTTAATTTTATTTGTCATTCTTAAACCCATTAACTGCTCCAACTGTTGCCTTTGCATCTGAGTCATATTTTTCGCTAGGATTTTAGTTTTTTCTTCATCAATAATCCCGCTACCTTCCCATATTCTCTAATCAAGTATAATAATTTCAGGCCCGAGTCCAGTGGTTGATCCAAAATAAATACAAGGTCGTCTGCAGAAGCCTGGACTTTAACTTCCTCCTGCCTAATCTTCATTCCTTTTATTTCCGTATTTCCTCTCACTTCTCTAAGCAGGGGTTCTAAAGTCAATACAAATAGCAATGGGGAAAGGGGGCATCCCTGTCTTGTACCTCTGCAAATTTGAATCCTCTCCGTTTCCTCTCCATCTATGAGAACTCTTGCAGTCTGCTCCCGGTAGATAGCTCGAATTGCCCGAATAAAATTCCCACCAAACTCCATATATTCCAGTTGAGAAATCATAAATTCCCAACTGATTCTGTCAAAGGCCTTTTGGGCGTCAAGAAAAATTAAAGCTAATTGTTTATCCGGGCGATTTTTGAAAAATTCTAATGTATTCATGATAATTCTAAGATTATCTCGTAAGTATCTATTAGGAAGGAAGCCATTTTGGTCTGAGTGAATGAATTGATTAAGGAAACAACTAAGTCTGGCTGCAAGGACCCCTGCAAATATCTTATAATCGGAATTTAGTAATGATATAGGTCTATAATTCTTAATAAGGGATAGGTCAGTTCCTTCTTTTGGAATAATAGAGATATAAGCCTCAGTCCAAGATACTGGGACCTGAGCCTCTTTCATAACCACATTGAATAAATCCGTCATGTGTTTCCCTACAACGTCAAACACTGCTTTGTATAGTTCAACTGGAAGGCCATCTCTACCCGGGGTTTTGCCGTTCGCCTGTGCTTTCATAACTGTTTCTACTTCCTCCATCGTAAATTCCGCATTAAGAATATCCTTCATTGTTTCCGAGACTTTAGGCAAGTCTGTCTTTTCCAAATATTTCAGAATTTCACAAATATTTTCCTCCCCTTTCTGATAAAGCTGTGTGAAGAAATCCTGGGCTACCATTCTCTTGCCTTCCTTAGTACAATGAAGATTCCCAATTACATCTTTCAGCCCTTCTATTCTCTGTTGTTCCTGCTCCTTCCTAAGCCGGTAAGCCAGTCATCTTCCTGTTTTGTTCGCCCTTTCAAAAAAATTTTGTTTAGTCCACTTTATTTTATTTGCTAATTCCTCTTGATCTAATAATTTAATCTGGTGTTGCCAGAAATCCCTTTCCTCTATCAATGTTGTCTGGGTTGATCCATTTTGCATCCTTTCTTCCACCCGTTGTAGTTTATTCAAGAGGTTGTCTCGATGTTTCTTACCCGCCCTACGTTTATCAATCATGTATTTGATTAACCATCCCCTCATCATTGCCTTAGCCGTATCCCATGTATATTGTATATTGAAGTATCCTCTTTCTTATTTTCCTGAAAAAAAAGATGTAACTCCTTCCTAAATTTACTCATAAATTCTTCATCTCTCAAAATACCTGCATTCATCCTCCATTTACCCTTCCTACAATGTGGGATCTTCCAAGTTACCATTAGCGGGTTATGGTCTGCCCACTGATTGGGCCCTATTTCCACTTCCGAGACCAACCCCCTCAACTCAAGAGACATCCATATCATATCTATTCGGGTCCACGAGTGGTGTCTAGGAGAGAAGTAAGTATATTGATTTTTATTGGGATTTCTCAACCCCCATATATCCTGCAATCCAAATTCCTCCCGTAAATCATTACATATTTTTGGTAATGTTCTCTTAATATCCTTCAACCCTCCTTGTGTATTTCCCGGGACATAATCTTGCATTCTATCCGTTACAGCATTAAAATCCCCAACTAAACAGATATGTTCGTATTCCAGTTCACCCAGTTTAATATATAAGTTTTGATAAAAAGTCCTCTGATTGTCATTAGGGGCATAAATACAAACCAATAAAGACTTCCATTGGGCAATTTCTATTTCGAGCATGAGAACCCGGCCTTCCTGGTCAGCAAATACCTGTTGGGATTTCAAATGATGTCGTACATATACCACTATCCCTCTTTTTTTTTTTACCTGCTAATGAGGTATAGGTTTTACCCAACGCCCGGCATTCTAACAAATGGTTTTGATCTTTTTTTATATGGGTCTCCTGCATGCAGACAATATCATACTTAGCCTTTCTTAATTTGTTCAAAATCCTACTACGCTTATTAGGAGCATTTAAACCGTTAATATTTACAGATATCAAACGTACTAGTTCCCCCATCTCCTTTTCTCACCTAAGTTTTTACTTTCCCGCTGTTGTGGCCTTCTTAGCTGTTTGTCTTGTCTCCCTCTGAGGCGCTGTTAATTCCTCAACTTTTCGTGTTCCCCCACCCTTCTTTCCCTTCTTTCCCACCTTTCCTTCTCTCCTCTCCTCTACCTCTTCTTCCTCTTGCGATTCCTCCAGGCTTCTACTTTCCCCTTCTCCTTCAACATCTAATTCTGACAAATTAAATTGTTGTTCCATGAATTCTCTTGCTTCTTGAAGAGTTCGAATCCTCACTTTCTTATCCCTCCATGTCATCAATAAGCCTTCAGGTAACAGCCAACGATACGAAATTGCGTTTTTCCTCAGGAAAGTCGTCAAAAATTGATATCTGCGTCTCTGTTCTCTTACCCGACGTGGAATTTGTTTCAAGACTATTATCCATTGGCCTTTATATGTAATAGTTTGATCCCTTGTTCGTTTATAAAATTCTTCGCACAAGGCTTTCTTATTAAAACGAACATGAATTTCCCGAGGGAGATTATTCCTTTTTGCGTAGCTAGTGAATACTCTAAAGGACTCATCAATATCACGTTGGATCATGAATCTATCCGCCTCCAAAGTTTCTGCAACTATTTCTCCTACAATATCATCCAGTTTTTCATCTTTCTCTTCCGCCACATTCTGTATTCTAAGAAAAAAAGATCTCTCTATTTCCAAGAAAATTATTTCTTCCTCTAAGTTCCTATTTATCGTTATTTGTCTCTTCTCCCAGATGTCCATCCGCCCTTCACATCTCTCCGTCTTCTTCTCTATCTCCTTCATTTGTTCTTCTTGTTGTATTAATGTCTGTCGTATATCTCCCAATTCACTTCGCATCTGTTTAATTTCTTCCTTAACCCCTCTCATTTCCGCTTTCACGTCTGCTCCCAAGTCCTCAAAGTTCTTGGATGTCAACTCCTGATTCTTAGCTATTGATTCCTGGATGGTTTGTAACATATTTTGAAGAGCCTGCATAGAGGGCGTCTTCCCCGTCGCCGACATATCTTCCGATGTTCTTCTAGAAACTAAATGTGTCGAACTTGGGGTTACGGAGGTAGGCAACGAGATGACTTTCTTATTTGTTGTGGTAATAGTTGAAGATGTAGACATAACTGAAGACAACCACTGTTCCTCTACTCTTTATTAAATAAATATGTCAATCAGGTCTTTTAAATCAAATAAGTTAATTCATCAGCTCTTGATACATCCAAATTATTCAATTTTCAATGTTCAGTGTTTACTATGAGGCAGTGTATATATATCTTTTTCCCCCTCCTTTCCTTTCTTTTCCTTTCCTTTTAGTTGTAATATCCAGACCAACCACTAGGTGGCAGTACAAGACCAACCAAGTGCAGTCTCCGTCTTCAGCAATGGGGGGGGGGGGGGAAAGTGTCAAATCACGATGTAGCAAAAAGCTCCTCTTCTGATAACGTAGCAAAGAGAGAAATAAAAGAGAAAATACCACTATATCTCCAATTGCAAATTCCAACAAGATCAAGCAATTATTCCTCGTCCAACAGACAATATATTCAAAAAAAAGGGGAGGAGGTAAAGTTTTGATAATATCAGAGGTCAAAGGGAGTTCAATGGCCGCTTTTGAGGGGCGAATAACAACTAACAGCAAGAAGTTTACAAGACAGTCGTTTCTCTGTCTCAGCCGCTCCCCCAGTAAATGGCAAATTTTATATGTTTCTTAGGCAGGAGGTTCAATCAGCTCGAAGCTAACTTAGTAAAACAGAGTTCTTACACCACGCTGGCGGGCTTCCCTCTCCAAGCGGCATAGTCACGATTTCGGGGCGATCCCATGCCGCCCTCTTTCTGCGCTGGCACTCCGGGGAGAAATCTGCCAGCGTGCGGGAGAGCCACCTCCTCGCATGCCCCGAAGCCTCCCCTTCTTCGCGAACCTCTCCACGGCTCACGATGGCACAGGAACAACCACCAGACACAGAAAAGGAAAATTAGGATGAGCAGCTATACCTTCCCTAGTCTTCCATTCAGCGTGACGTAGCTGGAAGCCTCCACAGTCTGCTTAAAATAATACTACACAAACATTAGATGTTGCCATGGTTTAATTGAACATAACATGTAAACATTCACAGTGCAGG
>WNWU01006288.1:0-13440 GCA_012654045.1 Ptyas mucosa | reverse complement strand
CGCTGACGTGGGTCCAGCCACCTCTGGCCTTCCTCATTATCCTCCGACTGATCGGAGACACCTGGCTCCTGACTCATCTCCTCTCCTTCGGCCGGCAGCTGATGAATTACCAGGGAGGAGGGGCCAGGGGAGGGAGGCCTGGCTGGCTCCTCTCCCTCCTGTTCGGAGCCTTCTTCCTCTGATGCAATGGGATCGGGGGTCGGAGCCACAACACCCACAAAGCCCACTGCAGTGTGAGCGATGGCTTGGCTTGGGTGGAGGCCAAACTATACGTACCCAAAAGCCAACGGACCGTGATCTTACAGAAAAGCCACAATTCAAAAATGTCGGGGCACTTTGGCTTTGTCAAAATTCTACACTGTCAAGAGTGAAACATTGGCAGCTACGTGCCTCTTTGTTGGGAGTTGATTACGAATGGGTTAGTTGGAGAAATGAAACTTCTACAGTTCCACTGAAGCTTGTGAGAGTCTGAAAACTTTTCAAGGACGTCTTAACAGGTGTGAAGAAGGCAGATGGTTCCCATAACAACGAGAACTTGTTTATATGGTCTGTGTGAAAGCCTGGGGCTTGGGCTGGGAAATTCATTGTTTAATACTGTGAACTGGAGCCTGAGAATTTCAGAGTTAGTTTTACCTCACCATTACCATGCAATATATTTAATAAACAGTAAGCTTTTCAGAAATGAAATGATCCTGAATTATTATCTTTTTTTAAATAATTTTTTTATTAAAGTATAAATATTAAAAAAAACATAACATGACATACGCACAACAAACATTTATACAACATATAAACAAAAAGAGATTATGTTTCCTTCTTAAGCATTATTTCAAAGTGACATTCTACTTGTTATATATTTCTTCACCTCTCCTTAATCTAATAACATTTTCTATACAGGTAATATTTCCCCTCTAAATTTTTTGTTTATTTCTAAATTTTAACCAATTATACCATTTATTCCATATTTTGTAGTAGTCTGATTCTTCCCTTTCTTGTATTTCTTTGGTTAACCTGTCCATTTCAGCGCATTCTAGAATTTTTTCTATTAAATCTGTTTCGTTTGGCGTTCTTTCTTGCTTCCAATTTTTTGCATATATTATTCTTGCAGCTGTTAGTATGTGAATTGTGAGATATTTGATGTCTTTAGGGTATGATTTATTAAAAATTCCTTGTAAAAACGTTTCTGGTTCTTTATCTATCTGTGTTTCTGTTATTTGTTCCAACCATTTTTTGATATTAGACCAATTTTTTTTTGCTGCCGGGCATGTCCACCATAGATGATAGAAGGTTCCCTGTGTCTTCTTACACTTCCAGCAGATCGGACTATTTTGGGGCTGTATTTTTGCCAGTCTGGTTGGAGACATGTGCCACCTATAAAACATTTTCAGTTGGTTTTCCTTGTACGCCACTGCTCTAGTTAATTTTATATTTACTTGCCAAATTTTTTCCCATTTTTCTAAATTTATTGTATGTTTAATGTTTTGAGCCCATTTAATCATTGTTTCCTTAACTGTCTCTTCTTCCATTTTATAACGTAAAAGAAATTTGTAAATTCTGCTAATTAGTTTGTTTTCTGAATCTAATATAATTTTGTCTATTTCTTGTTTTTGTTTCTGAATTTCGTATATTTTTATGTGTTCTCTATATTTAGATTGTATTTGGGTATAAGTCCACCGATCTATTTCCCTATCTAAGTCTGTCTCCAATTGTTGTTTTGTCTTCAATTTACCTTGATAGTCAATTAAATCTTTGTATCTAATTATTTTTGTCTTGTCTGCTAGATTTGGGTGTCTAATTGATTCTACCAGTGATAACCAATTTGGTATTTTCATATAGTGCTGTTTTTTAGTTTTAAGCCAAATTTGTAATAATGAGTTTCTTATTGTATGTCTTTTGAAATATGAATGTGTTTTGTATTTTTCGTCCCACATAAAGGAGTGCCAGCCAATTTGAAGTTCGTGTCCCTCAATTGTTAAAATTCTAGGGTTTTTTAATTCTATCCAGTCTTTGACCCAAGACAATACTGCTGCTTGGTAATATGTCTCCCAATCTGGAAGTGCAGCTCCTCCTCTATCTTTTGTGTCCTGAAGCAGCTTAAATTTTATTCGTGGCCTTTTCCCTTGCCATATAAATTTAGATGTCATTTTATTCAAATGTTCAAAGAACAGTTTATCTATTTTTATTGGAGTAACCTGAAACAGGTATAAAAATTTAGGCAGTATAGTCATTTTAATGGCTGAAATTCTTCCTACACAATGAGATGTGTAAGTTTTTCCATTTTTCTAAATCCTTCCTTGTTTGTTCTATTAGTTTATCATAATTATTTTCTTTTATTGCTGAAGTTTTTGTGGACAACCAGATTCCTAGGTATTTTATTTTTTTTGTTGTTTGGATTTGTATACTATCTGTTAATTATTTTTCTTGATTTTTCGTAAGATTTTTTACAATTTTGATTTGCTTTCATTGATTTTTAGTCCGGCCATTTCTCCGAATTCTTCTATTTTTTGAAACAAATTTGTTATAGATTCCATAGGGTTTTCTGTTAAAAACACTAGGTCATCAGCAAAGGCCTGAACTTTGTATTCTTCTTTATTGATCTTTAAACCTTCAATTCCTTGATCTTCTCTAATTTTTTTCAGCAGTTTCCAATGATAGAATGTACAGTAAAGGAGAGAGTGGGCAGCCTTGTCTGACTCCCTTTGTTATGTTAAATTTATCTGTTATGTCGTTGTTCATAATTATCTTTGCTGATTGGTTGGTATAAATTTCTTCTATAATTTTTCCAAGTTTTTCCCCAATTTGCATATTTTGTAATTGTCTAATCATAAATTTCCAATTTTGGTTGTCAAAAGCTTTTTGAGCATCAAGGAAAACCAATGAAGCCTGTTTCTCCGGATGTGATTCATAATATTCTAAAGTATTAAGTATTATTCTCATATTATTTTTTATTTGGCGTCCCAGCAGAAATCCATTTTGGTCTGGATGTATATATGTATTTAGTACTAATTTAATTCTTTCGGCCAGAATTGCTGCAAATATTTTGTAATCAGTGTTCAGTAATGAGATAGGTCTATAATTTTGAATTTGCTGGAGATCTGTATCTTCTTTTGGAATAATTGTAATTATCGCTTCTGTCCATGTCTTTGGAATTTTGGCTTTCTCCATGGCTTCATTATATAACATCAACATATTTTCTCCCAATACTTCTTGTATTGTTTTATATACTTCTACCGGTAGCCCGTCGGGTCCCAGTGTTTTGTTATTTTTTTGCTTTTTCAGTGCTTCATCTAATTCTAATTTAGTTATTGGCCTATTGAGGGTTTCTTTTTGATCTTCTGTAATTTTTGGCATTTCAGATTTTTCTATATATTGTTTTATCTTTTCTTCTTCTACTTCTTGTTTATATAAATTTGCATAAAATTTCTTAATGATTTCTTTTTTGGCCTCTCTATTATATTGGATTTCCCCTTTATCGTCTCTCAATTGATGTATCATTCTTTTATTACTTTCTTTCTTCAATTTATAGGCTAACCACCTGCCTGTTTTGTTTGCGTATTCAAAATAATTTTGTTTCGCCATTTTTATTTTTTGAGCTAGTTCCTTTTGGTTTATTAAATTCAGTTTATGCTTAGTTATTTTCCATTCTTCTTTTGTTATTTTATCTTGGGGTTCTTTCTGCAATTTTTGTTCTATTTGTTTTAGGTCTTTCTCTAATTTGTCTATTTGTTGTTTCTTCTCTTTATTTTTCTTCCCCGTATATGCAATTACCAGGCCCCTTATATACTGTATGCTTTTAGAGTATCCCATGTATTTTGTAGGGAAGTTTCCTCTTCTTTGTTTATCTGAAAGAATATTTTTATTTCCTTTTCTAACATCAAATTAAATTCTTTTTCTTTACATATTCTTTGATTCATCGTCCATCTCCTGAACCTCCTTTCCCCTTTCCAGTTTATGAATAGTGGATTATGATCTGCCCATTGGTTAATGCCTATCTTGATTTTTTTCTACCGCTGTTTTGATATTTGGGGTCATCCAGGCCATGTCCAATCTTGACCACAAATTATGTGGGTGGGAGTAAAAAGTGTATTGAGTCTCACCTTCAGGCATTTCCCTCCATACATCTCTCAAATTTAATTCTTCAGTCATATTAAAAAATTCTTTTGGAAGTATTTCCTTTTTCTTTTCTTTTTTTTGTCAGTTTTGTAATCCTTGTTTGCATTTACTATTGCATTATAATCCCCTATTAAACAGATATCTTCATATTCTAATTCTGCTATTTTTATATGTAGGTCCTTAAAAAATTCCTGTAGTTTATGATTAGGAGCATATATCACTACTATTAACATTTTTTCCCTTCCTATTCCTAATTCTACCATCACCACTCTGCCTTCCTCAGCAGCATAAACTAATTTAGATTGTATTTTTTCCTTTATGTAAATTGCAACTCCTTTTTTCTTTTTTCGGGTCAGGGATGTGTATAATCTTCCTAATTTGGGGTTTTCTAGAATTTTCTGATATTCTTTTTGGATATGTACTTCTTGCAGACATATCACATCTGCGTCTAATTTTCATAATTTTGTAAATATTTGATTCCTTTTCTTTGGGGCATTTAATCCATTAATATTTACTGAAAAGAGTTTAATTGGTTCATCCATTGCCTATTGTCCATTGCCTATTGAGATGATCTCCACCATTTTTCCTTCTAAATCCTCATCTTTTTCCTCTGGTATGTTTTGAAAGCGCAGAAAATATGAAGCCTTTTCCATTTCGAGCATGGCTAATGAATCTGACATTTCTTTATTTAGATGTAAAGTTCTTTGTTCCATTGCTTCTACTTTTAGTTCTACATGATCTATTTTCGTTTCCGCTTTCCTAATTCTCTGTTCATTTTCTACTATAGATTGTTGAATACCCCCATTTTTATCATTCATGGTCTTGATATCCTCCTTAACTTCTCCTATTTCATTTCTAATCTCTGCATGGAACGTTCTCATTTCTTCCTGATTTTCCGCTATTTTTTCTTTTGTTCTAAGTAGTGATTCCTGAATCGTTTGAAACATAGTCTGTATTACATTTGGTGACATTTCCAATTTTTCTTTTTCTTTTCCTACCATACTATCTATTGTTTTTTGTTGTAGTGGGGAAGGAGTAATTACTGTCGTATTTATTGTAGGTTTTTTCCCTGTTTTTGTTATGGTGGATGTTGTAGACATTTTCAATATTCGTGTAAAGCTTTCCCACCTTAACATAAATTTTTAGATTATTTCTTAATATTTCCTTTTTCCCACACACAACCACTTATTCCCCACACAATTTATTTATATTATTTCCCAATTGCCCCACTTGGTCAATTCCTATTCACAATACAAATCAATTTACTTATACTTATTTCATCAATCACAGTTTTTAGTTTTCTTAATTTTCTAATTACCAATCTATTCAATCACTCAATTTATCAGTCAATCTGTCTCAAAAATATAATCAACTCATTCACTATTTCATATCAAGATTCCAGTCAATCACTCTAACAGTAATTCCTTATCATTCTTTTACCACCTCTTATAATTTCACAATATAATTTACATTTATAAATATATTATTACTTATATATAATTCTTTTAAATGTTAACCGTATTGGCTTTTAAGTATTGGCTCTTTTTTTTCCCCCCAGAGTAATTCAAGAATAATATTCACTTCCCTCTATGTCCATCTGTGTCACTTTTACTAGTCCCGGTATTTCATTCTCTGCATTCAATTTTCAAGTCTTTTTAAATTTAAATTGTTATAAATCCAGAGTCCAAACAAATCTTCTATGCTCACAAATTCCGCCACCTATTCCTTCCGCTCGAGTTCCGGTATTTCAGTCTCTGCGTTCAATTTTCAAATCTTTTTAAGTTTAAATCGTTATAAATCCAGAGCCCAAACAAATCTTCTATGCTCACAAATTCCGCAGGCTGTTTCTTCTGCTCGACTTCCACTACCTTCGTCTTCCTCAAGCGCTCCTTCTCCGTCTCTTATGTTTGCTTAGTCATTCTATGGGTTCCTTCTCTTCTGCACTGTATTATTTCCCCACTTTCCTTTCTCCTTTGTACCGCCGCTGTTATAACTCCGATTTTCCTCCTCCACTTTGGTCATGCGTCTCCTGCTTACCGTCTTTGTTATAGGGGATCTTTCTGCCTGTCACTTGAAATTGCTTTTCACTCTGCTTCATTCTAGGCGGGCGCCATCACTCCTGTCCACTGAAAAGGCCAACTTCTTCTCCACCAATTTAAGAGGTTGATCGCTCATCCTCCCTGGCGACAGCGCAACACCAGGGGGCTTCGCAAATTCCTCTTTCGTTTCCCGATCCCTCCAAGTTCAGGAATGCCCTTAAAGAACAACTAATGAAGAGTTTTGGGTTTCAGAAACGGCACCTCTGTTTCTTCGCCCTTTCGCGATGACGTCATCGACGGAAGTCCGATCCTGAACTTTTATTTGGATACTCAAGCTGGATGTTGACATACACCTCCTAAAACGCCAGTTCTTGTGACCATTACTAAAAAAGGATATTGAGACCTATGTAGCTGGTTGCCCTATCTGTGCCTCAGCAAAAGGGCATCCAGGGAAAACCCCAGGACTCCTCCAACCAGTGGCAAAACCCCAAGTGCCCTGGAAGGAGATGGTAGGAAGGTAATTTGGGTGATAACGGACCTTTTTGCTAAGCAATTACACTTTGTGCCATGCTCTAAGATCCCCTTCAGCACATACGTACCTTAGCCAAATTGTTTGTGCAACATGTATACAGACTGCATGGAGCCCCAGAGCGCATCATTTCAGACCACAGAGTTCACTTCACTTCACAATTTTGGCAGAAATTCCTAAAATTGCTTGGCACCGCCCAAGGTCTTAGCTCCTCCCATCATCCTCAAATGAATGGGGTGTGTGAATGTAAAAATGGAGCAGTACCTGAGATGCTATATTAATTATCAACAAGACAATTGGGCTGATCTCCTTTCCTTGGCAGAGATAGCCTACAATATTTCCGTGCACAGCAGCACTGGTTTCACCGCCTTCAAAGTTGCATCTGGGCAAGACTTTGTAGTTATGCCCGAATTGCCTCAAATTAAACCACAAACCTCATCACAAGCTGAATGAGTTTCCCAACTACAGAACGCCTGGCCCATAGTTCACAAAGCACTTGAAGAGGTGTGAGAAACATATACAAAACAAGCAGATAAAAAACGCTCGAAGCCAAAAGACTTTAAAGTAAGTGACAAAGTCTATCTCTCCACTAAATACCTGCAGTCTAGGCAGCAATCAAAAAATTGGGTCCACTCTAGCCTTTTGAAACCAGCAATCATTCCCCTCTACACCCTGCAATGAAACCACCACCCACTCCCATTGTAATTGAGGGCAAACAACACTTTGAAGTTAAAGAAATTTTAGACTCTCACAAACACAGAGGAAAAATCCAATACTTGGTCGTATGGAAACCTTTTCTCCCATCAGAGACCGAGTGGGTGGATGCACAGCATGTTAAAGCCCCAAAACTCCTTCATATATTCCACAATGAATATCCGCACAAACCCTGTTGAACACACACTAATTGTTCTTTTTATGTTTTCTTTCTCCTTTTGTTTTCTTGCAGGACTAATGTCCCTGTCAAGAGGGGCAGAATGCCAAGTCTGCCATCTTCAGCCACTTCTCTTTGCTTCATTGGCATCCTGCTATAAATGGAAAGCGGGGGGAGAAGGAATTTTGGGAAGTTGAGCTGGAGGGAAGAAGACAGATGAAAGGGGGAAGGGAGAGACTTCTGGCAGTGACGTGGGGTCAAGGCAGCACGGGGAAAATTGCTCCGTTCCCAGTGCCAATTTTCTGGCGTTTTGGCAACCCTTAAGGGGAGGATCGGTCCTGGTGGGACCGGTAAGAAAGAGGGGAAGCTTCGGAGGAGGTGTGGAGAGGTGCGGTCTTCCACCACACCAAGAAGGACCCTCATTCCAGAGACAGAAGAAGACAGCCGGCATGGCTGCCCCAAGGATCTGACATCCCGATTGAGAACAGCAGGAAGCAAAAAGTGAAAAAGGTACAGAACTCGGCGGTGAGAGTGGAAAAGTAAAAGTTTTAAGTTTTTACCAAACCAAGATAATTTTAGTTTTTTATATTTCCCAATTTTCTCTTCAATTTCTTTTATTACTATGTCATAATTTAATTTCTTTAAATTTTTGATTTTAAGTGAGAGTATAATGCCTAAATATCTTAAGTTATCCTTTATCTTAATTCCAAATTGATTTTGTAATCTTTCTAGTTTGTTTTCCCTATCAATTTCCATTAATAATTCTGATTTTGTCCAATTTACTTTCAAACCAGTCATATCTTCAAATTCTTTCAAATGTATTTGAACTCTTTTTATATCATTTGTAATATTATTTAAAATGACAAGAGTGTCATCTGCATATAAATTAACTTTGATACCTTTATATCCTATTAATTCTGAATCCTCTTCAATCAAAATTGTTAAAATTTCCATTGCTAATAAGAATAGGGTCGGAGACAGGGGACAACCCTGTCTCGTCCCTGCTTCCAAATTTATATCTTGTGTAAATATACCATTTACCTTCACTCTTGCCGTACCCCTCTGGTACAATTTGGAAATAATATGAATAAGTTTATTACCGAATCCTAATGCAGAAATCATTTCTTTTATAGTATCCCATTGTATAGAATCAAAGGCTTTAAAAATATCCAAGGCAAGAATACCTATCTTATCACCATTGTTCTCGGCAATATCAATAACATTTAAAACTCTTCTAACTAAATCACACATATAACGCCCTTTAACAAAACCTACTTGATTATGGTTTATATATTTATCTACAAAATTATTCAATCTATTTGCTACAATTGCAGTAAATATCTTAGCATCTTGGTTAATCAAGGAAATGGGCCGGTAGGATTCAATATTTTCTAAATCTTTACCTGGTTTCGGGATTAAGGATATAATTGTTCTATTCCAGGACATGGGAATATCACCCCCATGTAATATCTTATTATACAATTTCTGTAGTTTTGGGATCAAAATTCCTTTAAACTCTTTATAAAATTCTGCTGGTAACCCATCCTCACCTGGGGATTTTCCAAGTTTTAGCTTCTGAATCACATCTTTAATTTCCTCGGAAGTAATATCCTTTTCCATTTTTTCTTTATATTTATTATCAATTTTCTTCTGACGATGTTTTTCTAAAAAAATTTTTAATTTACAATTATCAATTTCTTTTTTGAGATATAATTCTTGAAAAACTTTTTAACAATTTCACATTTCTCTAATTTTTTATAACATCTCTTACCTTTTCCATCTATTAGAACACCTATTTCCCTTTTTTCTTTTTTATCTTTCGCCATTCTTGCTAATAATTTTGAATTTTTATTACCATATTCAAAAAATTCTCTTTTTAAATAGCTTAATTTTTTTTTAACTATTTCAATATCTTCCATTATTTGTTTATTTTTCAATTTTTTAAGTTCCTCCCATACTTTCCTATCCTTGGTCACTAGAAATCTATTTTCCAATTCTTTTATCAATTTCTTCTTTTCCTCTATTTTTTCTTTATAATTCTTATACTTTCTACTTGATAATTTAATGCTTTCTCCTCTAAAAATTGCTTTCATTGTGTCCCAAACTATTGCATAATTAACTTCCCCATTGTCATTCCAATCCCAATTTTCTTCCCATTTCTTAAGAATACAATTCTTATCTTCCTCGTTTTTATACAGTTTCTCATCATATCTCCAACAATTTTCTTTTTTCTCCAAAAACATATCTAATTCTAATATCAAATCTGCGTGGTCAGAGTCTTTAAATATTCCAACATCCATATTATCCACGTTATCCATCAAATTCTTAGATACAAAAATGTAGTCAATTCTTGAGTATGAGTTAAATACCTCTGAGTAAAAAGTGTACATTCTTTCATTACCTTTGATTTCCCTCCAAACATCTACTACACCGTTTTGCAACATCCAATTATCAAGTATCCCCATTTTTCTTGTTCCATCATAACGAGTAGGATTGGTACTGTCCATCTGGTTTCTAATTAAATTAAAATCACCAGCAATAATTATCTTCCCTACCCTTTCAGTTTGCAACAATTCAGTAATCTTATTCAAAAAATCTTTTTGATTCACATTTGATACATATAAATTAACTAATGTTATTTTTTCCTCGTTAATATATCCTGTTATTATCAAATATCGACCATCAATATCCGCTATCACTTTATTTTTTTCAAATTGAACTCTATTTGATATTAATGTTGCAACACCTCTAGATTTTGAAGACCCAAAAGCTTTTTCATAAACCTGCATCTCTTTTAAATACATCCTATTTATATCCTCAGATTTCTGATGGGTTTCTTGCAAAAAAAGTATATCTGGAGAATCTCTTTTTATCTTAAGTTCTAAACGTCTTCTCTTAATCTGATTCCCAGTACCTTTAACATTCCAAGTCATTACCTTAATTACTCCCATTAATATTTCTAATTTTAACTATTCCCTCTTTTTCCTTTCTGTGACCCAAAACCCAAACAAATATATGTAAACAACACATAACGTAAAAATAATAATTAAAAAATAATAATAATATAAAACATACAGACAACACAAAACAAAAACTAACATAACACACAACCACATAAAATCTTCATCTCCCACCGTCTTCATTAAGACACGCCTCGATTCCAAGAGTGGGGGAGAGGGGACCCCGTCCATCAGCCGGGTCGTCTCTTCATTGGCATAGTTCTGGTTTCAATTGAACAACTGCAAGTTCTTCATCCCCGCACTCAGGCTCATCTTCCCTTTTATGTTCAGAATCCAATGTAATCATCCTTTCCACTCCTTCACCAATAACATCTCGACTTTTCTTCTGTACCTCCACCAAAGATGGAGAAGTATCTTTCGTTGGTTTTCTTTTCCTCTTTGGTTTTGGACCTAAACCTCCAACCGCCCCTTCTTCTTCCTCTGGTGTTGATGTATATACTTCAATTCCACCCATTTTGAGTAATTGTAATCTTATTTCACTTTGTTTTTCCTCTTTTTCCAAAAGGCCAAGCTCATGAAGGTATTGAACCGCATCCATTTCTATTGTGAATGTATGCATTCTATTTTTATAGAAAAACTTCATTCGCTGTGGTGGTCTCCAATTATACCTAATGCCTCTGTCTCTTAATACTTTAGTAATTGGCTTTAAATAATATCTCCACGATCTTTCCTCTCTTGAGATATCTTGAAAGACCTGGACCTGTTTTCCCTCAAGCTTCAACACAGCATCACCATTTTCTCTAATTTTTGCCATTACTTGTAATTTATCATTGACACTTGCAAATCTCACCAAAACATTTCTTATCATATCACCTTGTCTTCTAAATCCAATTCGAAAAACACTTATCAAATCTGTAGTTGTAAAAATTTTTTCCAATCCAAATTCATGCTATATGTAAAATGATGTTACTTCCTAAATTTAACTTTTTATTCGAGATGCTTCCGATTTTTTTAACTGAGAAGGACATTGAAGTATATAAAAAAAAATTAGATAAATTTTGTAACGGGGATAAAAAACCAAGATTGATTAAGAAAATGTGGTATCAGAACCAAAAACAAGGTGGTTTAGGAATCCCAAAATTATTAAGCTATTATAGAGCCTTTAATGTAAGAACAGTAGTAAAAATTTTAAAAGGAGATGTTGAACTTTGGGGTAGTTTGGAAATGAAGGAAATAAAGAAGTTTGGTCATAAATGGTTTTTGGAAAATTTTAAAGGTAAGGTTAAAATTTGTAATTATTGGTTAAATAGTCTGACTAAAAATTGGGATAGAGTAGCAAGAAAATTAATACCATATGTACTGTATTTAGGTAAATTGAAAGAGAATTGTCCAATGAAATTGAATAGTAACAGAGAGAGGATTATAATAGAAGAGAAAGTGGAAACAATTAGTGAATGGTTGAAATTTACAGAAAATGAAATGAGGAAAGAGGAAATTTATGGAAAATTAAACATTAATTGGTTCGAAAGAATTCAAATGAATAAATGGAATAGGAAATGTAAAGAAAGGAATGATGGGAGCAGAAAGGAAGCGGAATTTGAAAATTTGACATCTCGAATAATAAAAGATGAAATTGGGCCAAAGGGATTAGTTAGTAAAATTTATAAAATTATTAATTTTGATAATAACTCACAAATGGTAATGAAAGAGAATTGGGTAAAAGAATTGGGTATTGAAATTTCTGATCAAAATTGGAATATGAACTGGGTTAGTAGAATAATGAGGACATTATCAATAAGGATTAAAGAACATAATTATAAAGTTATTTGGAAGTGGTATTTGACCCCAATAAGACTTTTTCAAATGGACAATAAAGTGGATAAAATGTGTTGGAGATGTAAAGTGGAATTTGGGACGTATGTTCATATGTGGTGTAAATGTAATGGGGTTGAATTTTTTTGGTCCAGGATAGAAAATGAAATATTTGAAATGATTAAGAAAAGGGTAAAATTGAGACCGGAAACCATACTATTATTAATATTAATTGAAACAACATTAACAACTGGAGAAAGAGAGTTGGTGAGAATTTTGGTTATAATGGAGAGAATTATAATTGCTAGATATTGGAAATTAAACGTTGATTTAAAATTAGAAGAATGGTATAAAGAAACATGGAAATTTGCATTAAATGATAAATTGACGTGTGATATTAAAATTAGAAGTGGTATATATAAAGAGAACGTTTTTTGGAACACTTGGCAGCCGTTTGTGGACTTTGCACTTGGGAGATTGGACGAATCGGCACCAGTACCTTATCAAAGAAATTTTTGGAAGAATTGAAGATTTTAATTTCCTAAAATCTCCTTTCCATTTGTACAGCACGCTGGGGGGAAGGGGGGAAAATCTTTGTATTTGTATTTTTGTATTGTTTTTTTTTCCCTGTTATTCTTGAAAAAAAAAATTAAAAAAAAGTTTTAAGTTTTTGGATTATTTGAAAAAAACAGTCCAGAGGAGCAGCGGATAGGAAAGAAAGGCTCTGAAAGTGAACGGGCGGCAAATGACAAGGAGAGCAAACATGAAGAGGGCGAATCTTAGACCAGCAGAAGAGCACCAGGGGAGTGGAAAAGGAGACGATCAGAAGAAAAGTGAGTATTCCAGAAAGCTGGGAAAGAGAGACGAACTGAATAAGAGGTTCTGTGTTTATCCCTACAATTGCTACTCTAATGGAAGTAGAAGTGCGGACAGGCAAAAATAAAGAACGCACCAGAGTGACAGGGCAGATTGAAAATCACCATTTTGAAGATAAGGACTAGTTGATTACCACTTTTTGAGTGAGAGATTAAAATCTCAAAGGAAAGACTATACTTGAACTCTTAAATATAAACTTGAACTTTAAAAATATATAAGAACTGAAAGTATTGTGTATAT
>WNWU01006285.1:0-10022 GCA_012654045.1 Ptyas mucosa | reverse complement strand
CATGTCTCTGCCAGTTCATGAATAATCTGACATATTTTCTGAAAATAGTGCCTCTTTGAATGCCAGTAACATCTAATCTTTGAGGATGTCTAAATTTCTATGGTATCTTTTAGCTAAAACAAGAAATAAATTATTTAGAAAACTTCCGATTTGATACTTTACAATCTTTTAATATCTTCTTTTAATTGAATCCCAGACTTTTATTCCATTGAGTTACATTATCCCATTCTCTGTTCTCTCTCTCTCTCTCTCACACACACACACACACACACACACCCCACAGCAAAAACATATAACTGACGTCATTATAGGTTTTGAAATTCTGAGACACTGACCATCTGCTCCTGATTATAAGAATCTGAGCCCTTGCAAACTGTGTGGAATGAAGCAATCTCATCTACTGTTGCACAAGTGACGAATGAGATAAGAAACTCTGCCAAGGAAAGTATGGAATCAGCACTGGCTAGTAGCAAATGATACTCTAATCCTTGTTTTTGAGCAACTGCTTTAGATCAGCTGAAATAAGAAATACTTGCTTACACAACCAAAAACTAAGCATCATTGACAGAAGTCAGGCTGATCTAGGAGGGCACATTTATAATAAAAGGAACATTCTCTTTTTATCTTTTCTCACTATATTCTAGGAAAAAGTCATTCCATACATTAACATTGCTTAGAAACAGGTGTAATGTTTTTTTAGTGTATATATTGTTTTGAATTACATTTGAATTACACATCCTCTATAAGGAAGTTTTGGTATCTCTCTTATGTCTTATCCCTCTTATTGAAAAAGGGAGGAGGAGGAGGAGGAGAAGATCTCATAAGAGGAAAAACAAGTGCATTACAATTTATGGGAAAAATTAATTTACTCTGGAAGGCAGACACTGGACGACAGAAACCCCTCTCTGTTACTTAAGTCATGAACTCATCTATTGATTGTGAACAATTTGGTTTATCATCTCTAATCTAAAATGGATGCCATTTCTGTATTCCTGTTCTATATATCAATAAAGTCTACATATATTTAAGGGATTAAGTCTTTGTGAATTCCTGTATGAACAGAATCCCATGGAAAAATATGTTTATCAATATGTTCATAGCCTGTGAGAAATTAAATTAAATATATATGTTTAAGTATTTATATACAATTTTGTGCCTTTTTTACATTGTGGATTACTATGGATACAAAGGAGATAGAATGGACTTACAAATTTCATTGCTTTTGTAAATTGGAAAAGTAACATGGATCAGAAAAAGACAGAACTGTTTATATGAATATAGGGTATTTTGAGGGCAATGGTAAACTATTTGGAGGAAGCAACACTGTCCAAGTGACTGGTCATTATGTAGATCATGAATCAATTTTATCTCATTTTATAAGGCTGTCCTGTATACAAATAGAATTCTAGCTTCCTAAGGGATTTGGCTTTAGAATTAATATGGCTGTAGTTGTCAGTTCTTTCATTATACAGCTATAAAAATTTAGAGAACATCTATTACTTTATTTGCAGTCAAAACTAAGAAGTCATTTGAACAGTGGGAAGGAGTAGAGAATACTATTTTTATTTTTAAGACTATACCCAATCTTAGCCAGAATAAACTGATTTCAGTCAAGATGATTTGCTTCTGATATGGTAAAGACTGAAATATAGATTATGTTAATTTATAACTTAATACAACTTATTTTGTTCTCATGGCAGCATCACGCATTCATTGTTTAGTGGATGTGGTCCCTGTAAAGAATGAAGAAGGAATTGTCATCATGTTTATTCTGAACTTTGAGGACCTGGCAGCTCTCATTGCCAAAAGTGCCCGACAGAGTCTACACCAGCGTCTAACCCAAGGATGGCATACAGGTGAGAGGTCCATAAGAGGCCAGTACCCTTTATCCTTAAGTAAGCATATGTGGGACTTGGAGATCAGTGGGAAGCTGAAATCTGGAACTCATAAGCCGTGGTTATAGCATGGGAAAGAGTTCTATTTTTATCAAGTCCACTGCATTTTAAGAAAGCTGTAATTATATCAGTAGTTGTGGAAGAATGTTTTGTCAGGAACTGCTGTTCCATATTCCATACTTAGAGACAATAAGAAGGAAGCACGTAGCCATATAGAGACATCTAGTATAACAATCCTTTAAAAAAAAGAAGAAGCTAAAGAAGACAAGACAACATACAGAGAAAGAAAAAAAAATAAGACTATTATGTAATGGACAACATTCTTAATATGAATATAGTTTTAAATTGGCTTTGTGTGACTTCTACAGATGTACAGCATTTTGGATCTGAAGTAGAGAATGTGTTTCAGAGAGATTATAGAACATACTCTATTCCTGCCAGCATTTTCTTAAGAAAGTGCATCTTTTCTTGGGTTCATATGGTAGCTGCACAAACCCAGGAAATTATGTCTGAAGTATGGACAAATAACTGGTGACACCTCTTATATGCCTTCTCTTCTTCAGATATGAAATATTGCTGATTATGATATTGCTAAACTCATACTACTTATCTTGAAAATATATCCTAAAGAAACATACAATATTTATCTCATAGAATAAATATGCTTTTCTCACATACTCAGAGTATCTGGCAAAATGAAACTTGCAGTGGATAGAAGATTTTTTTTACAAATTATTTTTATTTTATTCAATAATTAAAATTAAACAACTCCAAAATAATTCACAGAAGCAAACAAAAAAATGAAGAAGGAAAATATAAAAAAATTGTGTTCATTAAAAAACACAAACACATATACACATATTACCCTCTCTAGTTGAATAATAATAAATATATTATAACAATATTAGTTTCCTATCCCTTACAAAATAGGCCGCCCAATTTTTTTTCAAACCTCTAATTCTGTTTACAAATTATTAACCTATCATCTATATACTATATTAATGGCCAAATAGTTAACAGGTAGAACAACAGATGAACAAACAAAACACAAAAAGTATCAAAACCCTCTGTTAACAAACTGTTATTATATTGAACTCATAGAAAATTTACCCATAGATTCTTATCTATTGCAAATCATCCCAACAACTAACCGATTCATCCTGAATCAAATACCCATAATTGTTCCTTAATACCATCTCTTATCAATTGTTGTCTGGTTAAATAAAACAGATTCTCCAAAGTCGATCTATCTTCCCAAGAAATCCAATTGAAATAGTTTTGTATGACAAATCCATTCCCCAATCTTCATCAATCGTCTTAAAGAAAACCAATCCAATCTCAGCTATTATAAAAAAGTGCAAGACCTGAACTTTGGGAAGGCGTGCATTATCCCTTCGATCAGTTCTAAGTCTATAACACTAGTATCTCTTTCCGTCTGAATCTGCCACTTTAAAATCAAATTTCTTTTGTGAATCTAATTTAAATCTAATTTCTTGGATTTGTACATTTTTTGCAATCATTATTTATTTATTTATTTATTTATTTATTTATTTATTTATTGGTTCGATTTATATGCCGCCCTTCTCTGGAGACTCAGGGCAGCTTACAATGCATTAAGCAATAGCCTTCATATGTTTCTATATACCTGCTTAGTAGGGCTTTCGGGGGCCCCCAAGCGGTATTTTTTTTTATACAAAGTCAGCTTATTGCCCCCACAATCCGGGTCCTCATTTTACCTACCTCGAAAGGATGGAAGGCTGAGTCAATCTTAAGCCTGGTGAGATTCGAACTTGCAGTAATTGCAGGCAGCTGGTGTTACTTAACAGTATTTTAGTCTGCTGTGCTACCAAGGCTCTTACTCTTACTTATTATTTTGTCAAAGTGTTTTAAAAAGTTTTAACTTGGGTTTGCATATTACCAAATGGGTTTTTTTTCTTTTTACTATGAACCACTTTGCCTTGTTTATAATCTGATGCATTGTTGCTTTGATGTAATTTAGCAATGGATAGATAAAACTCCTCAGAGACAGGAAGGATATTCCTCAGAATACAGAGGCAAGGAGAATATTTTTAGATATTTCAAATTCAGTCCAGGATAAAAAAGTTTTTTGAAAAAATAACCACTATTTTTTTCAAGTTAAATGTGAAAATCCCTGTAGTGAAAGTCCAATATAGATATAAATCAGATTCAAACTTTTCCACTATTTGCCATCCCATGTTTTCCTTATGGCAAACAAAAGTTATTCAAAAAAGTCAAAGGAAAAGAACAAAAAAGAAATAAATAAAATCCAGTAGGGTGTTAAAATAAATCAGCATTCAACCAGCTAGTCAACTTTTAGAGATAAGAAGCAAAGCAAAACAAAAGCTTTAAAAGGTTTAGTTAATACCCAGGCATACTTATGAAAATGGTTTGCCAAAAGGAAAAAGATGGATGACGTGGTTTTCCACCCCTCCCACTAAGAACTGTAATCTTCAGGACTCCTTGACCCAGATGGGTACATGATTATCCAAAAACCATCTTGGGTTATTCCCAAGTGCTATCATTCAAATCCAAGGGCCCACTGCCAAAAAGCCAGCAAAGAGCCAGCTTTGGTAGCAAAATTAGCAAATCATCAGCAGGAGAAAAATCTCCTTATTGTACAGTAGCTATCTCAGGGAGGAGGAATCCAGTGGATAAATGATTCTTGGAAGAACAATTAAAGCTACAAGAGTGTTAAATCTGTTGATTCCACATACTCTATGAAGTTGGAGTTGGATGCAAAGGGACTGTAGAGAGGAAACTGCAATTACAGTACAGAATTTTTCATAGCATCTCCAGTGCTAGCTTTTCAAGCATGGATATGTCTCTCACTTCTGTTATAAAGTTACAATAGGTCTTAGCTCAACATTAATTCACAAGATATTTATGTACAAGTTTTTCAATCAGTGAAGGTCAAGTCTCCTTTAAGGTACAGTTATCAGATGTTTGGAAAAAAAGAAGACATGTCCTCCTTTTTGTCCTCATGTCCTCTATCCAGAAGGCAGAGCTTTATAATCAAATATTGTCTCACTTTTTCAGGATTTGCTTTTTATTATTATTATTTTGGACTATTTTCATATATGTCATTGAAACTTTCATGTATTGTGACCTTGTAAATTGTTTGCTTGTTTCTTTTCCTGGTCTGTTGACAGATTTGACAGCTGATGATTCACATTATTTAATTTATTTCCGGATTCCAGGAATTGGCTTCCTGGAATTGGCAATCCACCCCTTTCAAATCTAATATCATTATGGTCTGTAGATCACATGACTCATCAAAATTTTCAGAATGAAATTTGAAAAGCACATCATTGACAATTTTATATCACTAACACATATTGTGAAAATAAAGATCTGTTGGAAAAATATTGCAACAGACAAACCAATCCTTTTGATGCTGGAAAAAGCAGTTTCATACATGTATGCCTAAGTGCTTTTTTCCCCCCTCCATTTTTCACTGTTACTTTTGTTGGAGATGTAAAGAAAGTTACATTTGTCCTTTTCGGGTTTTTGTGCCCTTCTTTACCTGTTCATATACCTGATAATCATACTTTAAGAGGACTACAAAGAGAAGCCTGCAGAAAAAGCAGCTGTCGGATTATCCTTAACAGGCCTATATAGATGGGGTCTAGGACAATTTGCTGCAGCAAACTTGCCACGACCAATTTACTGCAGCCAACTCACCACAGGACAAGTCACCATGGGACAAGAGTTCCATTAATATTGAAGAAATGGTGGCAATAAGGAAAGGATGCAAAATGAGGGACAAAATGAAATGTGAATGACAAAAGTTAAAATATTTTTAAATTATTTTAAATAAATTAAATTATTGAATTATCCCATGGCAAGTTATCCCATGGCAAGTTGCCAATGGAGAGTTGGCCATGGAGAGTTGTTTTTTTTTTTTTTTAAATTTGATTTATATGCCACCCTTCTCTGGAGACTCAGGGCGGCTTACAATGCGTTAAGCAATAGCCTTCATACTTTTGTATATTTATACAAAGTCAGCTTATTGCCCCCACAATCTGGGTCCTCATTTTACCTACCTTAGAAAGGATGGAAGGCTGAGACAACCTTGAGCCTGGTGAGATTAGAACTTGCAGTAATTGCAGGCATCTGAATGTTAATAACAGTGTTTTAATAGCACTGCTTTAGTCTGCTGCACCACCAGAGTTGTACTATTCTGATATAAATCAACTGCCCCATCTTTCTATACTGCCTTGCCAGGTGTCAACTCATTGCCTATGCAGAGAAGACAATGGGTTCCTCATGCTCTTAAGCCTTATTAATAGAAAATGGAGGGGGCCAGAGACCACTCAAGTAAGGGTAGAGTAGAGCAGAGTAGAACAGAACAGAACAGAACAGAACTATTCTATTCTATTGTATTCTATTGTATTCTATTGTATTCTATTCTATTGTATTCTATTCTATTCTATTCTATTCTATTCTATTCTAAATTCTGTTCTATTCTATTCTCAGGGTCAAGGTTGGTCACTAAGAAATAAAAAAGATTAATCAAAGGCTTATTGGCACTACTTGATTTTCCCATTACTAGAACAGGCTGGGAAGAATTTCTAGAAGGCAGAAATGAATTACATTCCTCCACTCAACTACAAAGCAGCCTCAGAGCAAATGTCTTCTCCCTTCTTCTGATTTCCCAGATATGTCACCTTTGGGGGTCCTTGTTGGGTTGTCTAGAATATCTTAGTTTGCCATAGGCTAATTTCAGCACTGCACTGGCTACTTGGTACAGGAAGAACATTCCTTCTACAGCTCGAAAAAATGTTATGCAATTTAATATTTCTTTATCTCTATTTACTTGCATTGCTGACATACAACTGTGCCTAAGATTTCATTGTTTGGCATAAAAAAGATTGCAAACTCAATATCTAGCAGAAATTATTATGATAATTATTGGTTGCACAGACAGATGTTTAGCCTTTATTTGGCATTTTTATCTACCTTGCAAATCCTTCCCAAGGACCTAGGATAAGCAGATGCTATTGTTTGATGGTGACATCAGTAAACATCTGGCTGACTGTACAACCAGCTATAATAATATAGAGCTATGCTGCCAGAAGTACATTCTACTTGAAACTCATGCTAGACAGATTTCAGCAGAAGAGTCAAACTAAGGGAAAGTTAACTCACAGAATGCTCAATGGTACATCATTTTATAAAAAATGTCTTTAAAATTATAATGTAATCCACATATTGTTCAAGCATTACATTATAGCATTATAATATATTCAAAATTCTTTGCCTATTTGGCTAATACAATGCTTCACATACTCATTCTCCAAATTCAATTTCAATAATAGTTTATAAGAGTTTATAAACCTTAGTAATAATGTGATCATCATTTCCACAAAGTAGAGCTTTCAATTCATTCTTTGCAAAAGTCAAACTCACAACTTTTTAAAATTGGTTTAAATTTAAACCTTTCTTTCAACTGTAAATATATAACCCAGTGACAGACATGTCCTTCTGATTCCAAATCTTCTTTAGATTTGTGAGTAGATTCATTTTGATTAAAGAATATTATTTGAGCAGTCTGGCCTTACCATCATTTCTTTTCTTTTCTTTTTTTTAAAAAAGCTTCCTAGGGTGACACTCAGAAAAGTATCTTTGCAGAGAACCTTATTTTCTTATCTATTCCAAACCCTTAGGACAGGGGTATCAAACTTGATTTTATCGAGGGCTGCATCAGGGTTGTGTTTGACCTCGTGTGGTGAGGAGGTGGTCAGGAGGGGCATGGCCAGTTCGACATCACTTGTGTCGGGGGCAGCCCGAGCGCTCTGCCAGCGAAAACAGCTTGGAAGAGCTGCGTGCAGCCCTCCCGAGCTCTGTTTTCACTGGCAAAGGCACCATAGGCCGGTCCTTCGTTGTTTCCAGGGCAGCCCTGAGGGCCAGATCTAAGCTATCCACAGGTCAGATTGGGCCCACAGGCCTTGAGTTTGACACTCCTGCCTTAGGATGACACGCCTAACTAAGTAATTATTGAAATCAACATTTATTTTACTTGGCACACTATTTGCATGCCAAGCAAATCTTAACTCATGGCCCTCCAAATCAAGTAACCTCTTATTCTGGAAAGTCACCCACTCTTTAAGCCAAACTAAATAGCAAGCATCAAAGTACAATTTCAAATCTGGTAAACCCAAATTCCCAGTATTTCTTTAGCATCTTGGAATAATTTATACCTAATTCTTGGGGGGGGGGGGAAACCTTGCCATATAAACTTAGAAATATGCGTTTGCCACTGCTTAAATGGAATGTCAGTTATAAGTATTGGAATAGGAAAAACCTACTGAGGACTCTGTGATCTTTCTCAGTAGGAAAAGAGGACAGGACTTTCCATATAGTATTTAGTAGAAGAGAGAATGGCAGTTAAGCATCTCTTGTAATTCATAGTAATCTGCTGAAATGCCCTCTTTTGCAGGATTACTGAAGATGCAGTGCCTGCCCCTGTGGGGCATATGTCACAAGGACATGCCATCATCATTTGTGTTCTAATTGCTGAACGTAAGAGGTGATTACTGCAGTCTAATCCACACACTCTGAGTTATCTCAGCACAGTTATAGAGCTCTTGTTTACATTGATTATTATCATAAGTAGCAGTGTTATGGCTGATACAATCTAACATGAGAGAGCAGTTAGCAATCACACACAACTAGTAGTATCAATAGCACTACACTGCCTTTAATTAGAAGAAGATGGACAAAACAAGAAATTTACTCATAATCAGTAACCAAGTTCTTTCGTATTTATATGTATCAATTAATAGAATATGGTGTCATGGAGAGAGCTGAGCAGGGAATCAATAAGATCACATCCATGAACATCTCTTCAATGCTATTTTGCTATGATTTTATTTATTTATTTATTTATTGGTTCGATTTGTATGCCGCCCTTCTCCGGAGACTCAGGGCGGCTTACAACATGTTAAGCAATAGCTTTCATACGTTTCTATATACCTGCTTAGTAGGGCTTTTGGCCCCCCCCCCCCAAAGCGGTGTTCTTTTTTATACAAAGTCAGTTTATTGCCCCCACAATCCGGGTCCTCATTTTACCTACCTCAAAAGGATGGAAGGCCGAGTCAACCTTGAGCCTGGTGAGATTCGAACTTGCAGTAATTGCAGGCAGCTGGTGCTACTTAACAGCACTTTAGTCTGCTGTACTACCAAGTATCTTTTCCCTCCGAAGTACAGGATTAAAATCTACATAGAACTTCTGTAATAGAACGTGAGAAAGACCTTGAGAAATGGATGAAGAGATGCTGCCTAGGGCAGCAGTTCCCAAGTTTTGCAACTTGGTGGCCTGGCTTGGAGGAGAGAGGGGAATGGGGCTGCATGAGTGGCAGGCCAGTGTGTGCATGCAATGCAGCCCTTACACAAGCAGCAGGCCAGCATGCACGAGTGTCTGATGGCCTGCTGGTCACACAAGTTGAGCTCTAGCCAGCCTGCTGGTCACACTCTAGCCAGCCACTCACAGGCCTCAGCCCAGGACTGAGCTGCAGCCCAGGAATTGGGGACCCCTGGCCTAAGGATAAAAGAGCTTGAAAGCACAAATCTCCTGCTATCTCTTTTACAGCTTGAAAAGTTAGGGATGGTCCTTCTGAGCCTCTTTCTCCACCGATTATGCAGGTGTAGGCTACACCCTTTCTTACCTGATCATTCCCTAGATAGCAATTCTTTGCCTCATTTCTCAAGGTCTTTTTCACATTCCATTGCAATGTCTGACAAACAGCAGCTGTTTTCTCCATAGAATAAACTAGCATAGCCATATTATTTAATGAAGAAAATGACACAAGGGGAAAAGAGGGCTTTAAAAGCCCTCCCTTAGTGCAATCATCATGATTTAATCTGGGGATACGAGTGGCTGATGTTAATGAAAGAAAAGAAAAGAAAAGAGGGAGAGAGGGAGGGAGGGAGGGAGAGAGGGAGGGAGGAAGGAGAGAGAGAGAAAGAAAAAGAAAAGAAAGAAAGAAGAAAAAAGAAGAGAAGAAAAAAGGAAAGGAAAAAGGGAAGGGAAGGGGAGGGGAGGGGAGGGGAGGGGAGGGGAGAGGAGAGGAGAGGAGAGGAGAGGAGAGGAGAGGAGAGGAGAGG
>WNWU01006284.1:0-20505 GCA_012654045.1 Ptyas mucosa | reverse complement strand
TAGCTGGAAAGGTGCCATGGCTGAGAAGTAGGGGGAAAGAAATGGAAGGAAACCCCTTACTTTGTTGACTTTTCTTCTGAGGATGGCTGTACCAGAATTTGTTGGAGAGGTCTGGTGGCCTCTCTTCCCGGTGGTGAGCTATGGTGGCGGTCCGACTTCCTGCTTCTTTATTTATGATTGAAGACAACATTCTCCTCTAAGGCTTCCTGTTTGACCTACTCTATACTCCGGACTCGTTGCTCCTGTGAGCGCCCACTGGTGGATATTTGAAAAATTACATTGACTGTCAATCCCTCTTTCTTTCCTGGAGGTTTGCCTTTTGGGATTTCTCATCTTCTATTACTGCAAGATGGCTAAGGGTCATAAATCAACAGCAGCTGACATGGAAAAAATTTTGGAAAGACTGGCGAAATTGGATCAGAAGTTGGACAAGTTGGATGATTTGCAAAAAGGATTATCTGAAATTAAATCTGAAATGACACTTATGAAAAAAGATTTAAATGATGTTCAACAGCTGGCAGAGCAAAATAAGAAGAAGATGGGGGGTCTGGAGGGGGAGGTACGGGCACTCCAGAGGGTGGAAGAAGGGAGAGGAAACGCAATGTTAACTTTACAATTGGATAAGATGTCTTATTTTCTCAGGTTTCAAAACGTGGAACAACTTGACCAAGAAAATTTGAGAGAAGTGATGGTTAAAATGTTGGGTGAATTTTTAGAAAGAGATTTGGAGTCCATTGGAAGGGATGTGGATTTGGTGTATAGAGTAAACTCACAATTTGCAATTTTACATAGTTTACCAAGAGAGGTTCATATTAAATTTGTAAGAAGGGAACTGAGAGATGAGATATTGAGAAAACAAAGACTGGGGGCGCTGGTGTACAGGGGCAAGGAGGTCACCATCCTAAAGCAGATTCCCAGACAGGTACGAGAATTAAGGAGAAAATATTATTTTTTATCAAACAAGCTGTACCTTAAGGGAGTAGGTTTTAGGTGGTTGATTCCGGAGGGCCTGATGATTTTTTGGGAGGACAGTAAGAAGAAAATTAATAACGTAGTGGAAGCTAAGGCTTTTTTTGACCAACATAAATCCTTCCTAAATGGAGAAGATACAGGAGCCGAAGAGGGGGAAGTATCAGATGATCAAGGAGCGGGGGCGGATGGAGCTGTGGCGGCCCTGGAGGAGGGGGGAGGCCAGACCATGGTTTTAAGAGCTAGAACCAGGAAATGAAGAAAGGAGGGGAATCCATTATTTAATGTTTTTTATTTGACATCTTTTTTTTCTCTCTCTTTTTATTGTACTTTGTATAACACTTTGGCTATTTGCTTTTTTTTGTTTATATAACTTTTATATAACCTGGTTGTTTGTTTTGATTTAACATAATAATGTCTGTTGTGTGAGAACTTAAAAAAAAGAGAATAATAATTGAAATATCTTTTTATAAAGATATTGAAAATTCAACATATTGTAAACTATAATATTGTATATTTTTAACCAATAAAAACTTTTTACAAAAAAAAATATATATTTTGGATTATCCACCAAATTTTTATCCAGAACGCCTTAATTTTTTTACAAGTCCACCATATATGATAATACGTGGCATCCTGACTTCCACATCTCCAACATTTAGGCTGCATATTCGGATATATACAAGCTAATTTTTTATAAAACATTTTATAAAAATTTTCTCTCAAATTTTGAGCCTGTGTAAATTTTACATTTCTAACCCATATAGTTTCCCATGTGTCCAACGTTATTGTTTCCCCTACGTTTTGTGCCCACTTTATCATACAATCCTTAACAAATTCTGTCTCAGAATCTATTTCCAATAATACATTATATAACCTTTTTATATGCATTTGGCTCTGGTCTCTTATCTGCTTGATCAAGTTCTCTTCATGCTGCAAAATACCCTTCTTTTGGTCCTCTTTCCATCTGGCCTGTAGCTGGCCATATTGAAACCACGTTTTAATTATTCCTTGTTCTTTTAATTGCTGAATAGTTTTTAGTTGATAACCATATCCTTCCTTATCCAAAAGTTGTTCATATGAAGTCCCGTCTTGCTTTTGTTCTATATTTATATTTTAAATTGTATGTCTGGGTATTGCCCAAATCGGAATTTTATCATTTAACTTATAACTATACTTTTTCTATACACGTAACAAAGAACTTCTCAATATGTGACTTTTAAAGATATTGTCTACCTTTTTGTCATACAGTAAATATGCATGCCAGCCAAAAACCAGGCCATACCCTTCAACATTTAATATCCTATCCTCTGTTAAATTAATCCAATCACTAACTAATGATAATACAGCTGCCTCATAATAAAGCCCTAAATTGGGCATTTTAAGTCCTCCTCTTTCTCGAGAATCCTGCATTATTCTCTGTTTGACTCGAGGTTTTTTCCCTGCCCAAACAAACGTTGTTATACCTTTTTGCCATTCTTTCATTATTTTATCAGTTTTAAGTATTGGAATTGTTTGAAAAAGGAACAAAAACCTTGGTAAAAGATTCATTTTTATGGCAGCTATCCTTCCTAGCAGTGACAACTGTAACTTTCGCCAGTTCTGGATCTCTAATTGCATCTTTTGCCACAGTAATTCATAATTGTGATGATATAATTTTGAGTTGCTTGTCAGGATATTTATACCTAAATACTTGACCTTTAAGCCTCCATTAACTATTATTTGTGCTGTTTGTTTCTGGTATATTGCCTTTATTGATTGTATAAAGGTATCTCCGAACTGCATTCTTTCAATTAAATTTAATAAAAACTGCCAATTGAGTCGAACAAATGCTTTTTCAGCGTCTAAAAATATTATACCCGCAGGGACCTGGTTGTTCCTTTCTAAATATTCCAATACATTAACAATGTGTCTTACATTGCTTTTCATCTGTCTGCCACTTATAAAACCTGTTTGATCATGATGTATCATTTTTTTTAAATTTGATTTATATGCCGCCCTTCTCCGGAGACTCAGGGCGGCTTACAATGCGCTAAGCAATAGCCTTCATACTTTTGTATATTTATACAAAGTCAGCTTATTGCCCCCACAAACTGGGTCCTCAATTTACCTACCTTAGAAAGGATGGAAGGCTGAGTCAACCTTGAGCCTTGGTGAGATTCGAACCTGCAATAATTGCAGGCAGCTGATGTTAATAACAGGGCTTTAGACCAGTGTACTATCCAATTTGTTGCATTACTTTCATTAATCTATTTGCCAACACCTTAGCAAATATCTTATAATCAGTATTTAACAATGAAATAGGCCTATAATGTTTTGGTTCTGTATGATCCTGACCTTCCTTTGGTATTAAAGATATAAAGGCTGCTTTCCAGGAGGGAGGAACCTTTCCTCCCTGTTGTATTGTATTAAATAATTCTTTCATTGGTTCAGCCATCTCCTCACACAAATTTTTATAGTAAACTGCCATCAGGTCGTCAGTTCCTGGGGCCTTACCCAACTTTAAATCTTTAATTGCAAACATAATTTCCTCTAATGTAATTAATTGAGTTAACATATCCCTTTGATCTTGTGAAACTGGCTTAATGTTCTGCTTCTGAAGATATCTATCTATATCCATATCCTGAATTTTATCTGCCTTATATAATTCTGAATAGTATTCTATAAACGACTTCTTGATTAATTCTTGCTGAAAGACCTCTTTACCTTTATATTTAATTTTTTCAATTGTTCTTTGACTTTGTCTCTTTCTAAGCATATAAGCCATCCATCTTCCGGGTTTGTTAGCATTACAAAATGTATTATATTTAGCATACTGTAAGTTAGTTGCAGTTTGATCTGCTATCAACATTTTAAATTGTTCTTTCAGCAAGTTAATAACCTCCTTAACTTTATTATCCCTTGGGTTTTTTATCAAGAGTTGTTCATTTTCCTTAAATTCCTCTTCCAGCACCCTTCTTTTTTCCCCTTGCTTTTTTCTAAATTTATTATTCAGATAAATCAGAACACCCCGCATATAAGCCTTGCTTGCATCCCACACCATTTCCATTGGGGTACCCTTTTGCATATTCATAGTAAAATATTCTTTCAAAAACTTCTTACATTCCTTAATATTTTCCCCATATCTAAATAAATTTTCATTTACTCTCCAGGACCTCTTTGGTCCCTTGCAATAATCTATTTCTACCCATACAGGGCTGTGGTCTGTCAGCGTTCTTGGAAAGATCTTGGTTGTCTTCACCCTAGGGAAAAGATCGTTAGATATTAAAATAAAATCTATCCTTGAAAAAGATTGATGTCTATCTGAGAAGAAGGTGAAGTCTTTATCTGTTGGATTTCTATCTCTCCAGAAGTCCTTCAACTCCCTCTCCTCCATCAGATCAAAAAAAGATCTTGGCAATTTAGCTCTTGAAGAGAAGCTTTGTTTTGATCCTAACTTGTCTTTTTTACCATCTATTACTCCATTCCATTCTCCAAGCAAAATACATGTTTTGTAATTCCAATTAGTCATTTTTGAATGTAAAAAACTGTAAAAAATCTCCTGTTGTTGATTGGGTGCATAAACCGCCACTATTAAAGTTTTTTCACCTTTAATCAAAACTTCAATTGCCAAGTATCTACCTTGTTCATCTGCTTCAATTAATTTAGCAATTAAGTCCTTCTTCAGGTAGATAACTATACCATTTTTTTTACCTGGTGATGCTGCAACATAATGCATACCCAATCTTGCGTTTGTTAAATATTTTTGATCTTGTATTCTAATATGAGTCTCTAGTAAACATATTATATCATTCTTAAATTGTTTAAGGTATGTAAATATTTTTCTTCTTTTCTGCGGAGAATTTAAACCATTGACATTCCAAGATAGGAATCTAGTTCCCATGCTTAAATTTCTGAAGCCTCAGGAGCATTTGCTGGCTTTCCAACTCTAACCGACTTTTCAGTCTGGCTCCTCCCACTGCTTCCATTTTGGCAAGTTCTCGACTTGGTAGTTGCAATTGTTGAATTTTTAACTCCTCCTTACGTTTTGCTGTAGCCGCTCTGGTCATTCTTTGCTCCTTAGGTAATTCTTCACTCACATCCACCAGGACTTGAAGAAGGTCTTCTTGACTTGTTGAAGTTCCCCCCTGGGCAATAGATAACAATTCTTCCTGTGGTCTCTTTTCAGCTGTTTGTTTTACTTTACTTTCAGGAGATTTTGGCCTTCCAGCCTTTAAAACATTTATGTAAAAATCCCTTGCTTTATCAGTTGTGTTGAGCCTGTATCTTTCTCCAGAGAGATTCACCACTAAACCGGCTGGAACATCCCATCTGTATTGTAGCTGACGATTCTTCAACTCCTCCACCAAAAAAGAGTATTCTCTTCTAGCTCTTAACATTTTGGGGGGAATTTCCTTCATTGTCATCACTTCTTGTCCTTCCACTTCTAACTTTTTTTTATAGGTTGCTTGCAGCACTTCATTGCGTACATGTCTTGTAGTAAAGTATATTGCTATATCTCTAGGTAATTTTCTTTGCCTGGCCACCCAGGAATTAACTCTAAAAATTTTATCCATTTGCCACATCACCTCACCTTTTGGCATCCCCAGCGCCTGTGCCAATGCTTCTCCCATCCTATCCTTCAAGTTTTCTTTTTTATCTTCTTTCACCCCTCTGATTCTCACTGCAAACTCCATTTCTCTATATTGTAAGAGAATCAAATCCATCTCTGATCTCTCTATTCTCTGCTGAGCCGTATCCAGCTTGCTGCTCATAATTTCAGTAGTTTCCTTAACCTCTTCTATCTTGCAATCAAGATTTTCAGCTTGAGCAGCTAGCCCCTGAAATGCAAAGAGTATGTCTTCTCTGATATCCACATTACGCGCTGCCAATTCTTCTGTAACTATTTGAATTTTAGTGTCTATCACAGCAGTGAGATCATCTGCTACAGTTTGAATTCTGTTATCCAATACAGCTGTAAGTTTGTCCTCTGTAGAACTCAAAGGGGAGGGGAGGGGAGAGCTGAGGATTTTGTTCAGTATCTGCATGACAAAATCACTCAGATTCGGGAAGATCTGGACTCCGACTGGGTGGTTCCAGGGGGAGGGAACGGGGCAGGTCTTGAGACCGTTATCTGGATTGAGTTTGATCCTGTGACCCTTGAGGACGTGGACAGGATTCTGAGTAGACTGAATGCGACCACTTGTTTATTGGACCCGTGTCCCTCCTGGTTAGTACTGGCTTCCCGGGAGGTGTCGCGAGGCTGGCTCCAGGGGATTATAAATGCTTCGTTGGGTGAGGGTGACTTTCCTGCCGCCTTGAAAGAGGCGGTGGTGAGGCCTCTCCTCAAGAAGCCTACCCTGGACCCGGCAATGTTGGTAAATTATCGTCTGGTCTCCAACCTTCGCTTTCTGGCGAAGGTTGTTGAGAGTGTGGTTGCGCAACAGTTCTCCCAGCACCTGGAGGAAATGACGTATCTGGATCCGTTCCAGGCTTCAGACCCGGGTACAGCACAGAAATGGCATTGGTCGTGTTAGTTGATAATCTCTGGAGGGCTCGGGATAGGGGGTGCTCCTCTGTCCTGGTCCTGTTAGACCTCTCAGCGGCTTTTGAGACCATCAACCATGGTATCATGCTGCACCGGCTGGCAGAGTTGGGGGTGGGAGGCACTGTGTTACAGTGGTTCTCCTCCTTTCTCTCCAACCGGTCGCAGTCGGTGTTGGCAGCGGGGCAGAGATCGACTCCTAGGCCCCTTATATGCGGGGTGCCACAGGGATCGGTTCTCTCGCCCCTCCTGTTCAACATTTATGTGAAGCCGCTGGGTGAGATCATCCGTGGTTTTGGGGTGAGATATCATCAGTACGCTGACGACACCCAGCTGTACATCTCCACCCCAGACCACCCCAACGATGCCCTTGAAGTGATGTCCCGGTGCCTGGAGGCCGTGCGGATCTGGATGGGGAAGAACAGGCTCAGACTCAATCCATCCAAGACCGAGTGACTGTGGTTTCCGACGTCCCGATATAGTCAGCTGGTACCATCGCTGACTATTGGGGGCGAATCATTGGCCCCCACAGAGAGGGCGCGCAATTTGGGCGTCCTCCTGGATTCACGGCTGTCCTTAGAAGAGCATCTGACAGCCGTGACCGGGAGGATTTTTCATCAGGTTCGCCTGATTCACCAGTTGCGCCCCTTTCTGGATCGGGACTCCTTACTCACGGTCACTCATGCCCTTGTTACCTCCCGCCTGGACTACTGTAATGCTCTCTACATGGGGCTCCCCTTGAGGAGCACCCGGAGGCTCCAACTGGTGCAGAGTGCGGCCGCGCGGGTGGTGGTGGGAGCGACGTGGCGCTCTCATGTGACACCGCTCTTGCGCGAGCTGCACTGGCTCCTGGTGGTCTTCCGGGTGCGCTTCAAGATATTGGTTACTACCTTTAAAGCGCTCCATGGCTTAGGACCCGGGTACTTACGGGACCGCCTACTACCTCCAATAGCCTCCCACCGACCGGTACGCTCCCATAGAGAGGGGCTCCTCCGGGTGCCGTCGGCCAAACAATGTCGACTGGCGGCCCCCAGGGGGAGAGCCTTTTCTGTGGGGGCACCCACTATCTGGAACGACCTCCCCCCAGAGATTCGGCGGATCTCGGTTCTTTGTGCTTTCTGTCGTGAGTTAAAAACTTTTTTGTTCCATCAGGCAGGCCTAGTATAATCTCTCCCCTCTTTCTAAGAAAATTTTAATTTTATAATCCAAATTTTTAGATTCGGGATTTATATATTTTAAAAAAATGGGTTTTGAATTGTTGGGGCAATTATTTAATTCGGTTTTAATTGGTTTTTTAAATTTTGTATTTATGTCTTTTATCTTTGCCTGTTCACCGCCCTGAGTCCCCTCAGGGAGAAGGGCAGTATATAAATTTAATAAAAACAAAACAAAACAAACAAAAACAAAGCTCCTTGGATAACCTGCTGTATCATTTCAATTGTTAAAGTCTGTGTCGCCTGTACTTTAGGAACATGAGGAGGTGAACTTCCAGCACTGGATGTGCCTTTTGCTGGGACTGTTTTAACTGAGGGAATTTTTGTGGCCATTTTGGGGAGAGTTTATCTTTTCCCTCCTCCTCCTTTTATTTACTTTCTTTCCTTCTTCCAGTATTCTTTAAGTTCTCCTTTTAATTAAAAAGCAGTCAAATAGTCCAAATCTTTTCTTGAATTCCAACAAACAAATCTTAGAAAAATCCTCCTTCTAACAAGTCTTTAACAGAAGAAAATTTAAAAAAATTCTTTGAGGCTGTGCCAGTACTCAGATCACTTTCACTTTCCCAGCCACTCAAGCCTCAATCGCCATTTTGTTTGCAGTTAATTTGTAACTTCTGAAGGAGGCAATCCACAAATAGAAAGAAGTTAAGTCAAATACTTGCAATTAAAGTCCTCCTGGCTGATCCCGTCTGCTTTTGTTGTTGAGAAGAGTTTAAATGTAAAAAAAATCCCACAGATGCGGTCGCGGCTTGTGGCTCTGCAAAGGCAGAGACGTTTCCGGTCCGGAGCAATTGGCTGGTTTCTGGGGAACTCAAACCTTCCGCCCCCCCAGAAATCCTTCTGGGGGGCTTTGGAGAGTTCTACCCCCACCAGCCGGCTCTTGCCTTTCCCCTTTGCCCGGGGAAAGGTTTTTCAAACCTCCCGACAGCGTTGGACTGCCGTTCGGGGGTTTTTACGGAACCGCGAATCGGACGCTCTCATTCGGGCGCCTTCCAAGCTCGCGGAGCCGCCAGAAGTCTCAATAACTGGATTTCTTTTGAAACTTGGCTCAAGACTCATGAGTTAATTAGGGCATCTGTCAGAACCTTGACAGTGGCCTTACTAAGGCTTTGCAATCAGATACTGGACTGGTATCAGGGGTGAAATGCTCCCAGTTCGGACTGGATCGGGCGATCCATTAGCGATGGCGGCAGGTAGTTTGGAGAATCGGTAGCAAAAATCCCTGCCCCCCCCCCTGCCCATGCCCACCCAATCGCCTGGTTACCACTTGCCTACTGGGCAGCTTGCTGCTTCTTTCGGCCTTGCTCGCTTTTCCTGCCTTGCTTCGGCTGCTGCAATCCATTGCATCCGCTAGCAACTCAATCTGCCTGCCTGCAATCAATGCAATCGGTGAACAGCTCAATCTGCCTGCCTGCCTGCCTGCCTTGTGCCTTTAATTTGGTAAGTAACTGGGAGCTTTAAAAAAATAGTTAATTGGGTTTTTTTAAGGAGTTTTATTTTATTTTTAGACATAGCAATTTAAAGTTAAGGAAGTTTTAAATTTAGCTGTTTTTATCTAAAAATATAAATAAAATAAAATAAAATAATAAAGTAAAATATTTGTGCAGCTTTCTGAGATTTGGTGTGTTTCTGTAGTGTTTCACTCTAACTACACAAACACACAAAATCTCACAAAGCTGTATGTGGCATTTTGTGTGGAAAAAGTGTGAAAGTTGGTTTTTGAGCTTTTTGTGGCTGTGTGAGATTCCTGCTTGTTGCAGGGGCCATTTTGGGTGAAGCCCAGCTGCTTTTACATTGTGTGTGAGTCAGTTGTGTTGTGTTGTGTGTGTGTAAAGTGTGAAAGTTGGTTTTTGGTACCTCTTATTGTTTTGTGTACTTTGTTTATTATTGTTATTATTTATTATTATTGGCCATGCCCACCCAGTCACCTGACCACCAAGCCACGCCCACCAATTAAGCCACACTTACAGAACCGGTAGGGAAAATTTTTAGATTTCACCCCTGACTGGTATATGCCCTCAATTTACAGCTGGTAACAATGTGATCTACAGTTTGACACGGGACCCCGCAGTCACACTAAGGGGTGGATACTATGTCCAGTGGTGGGATTCAAATAATTTAATAACCAGTTCTCTCCCTGCTTTCCCCAATGCATTTGGTAATCGAATGCGCAGGTCTTTAAATGCACATGAGGTATCTCAGGCTGGGGAACAGCATGTGGGGCCTAGTGCTGGAGCAGACCATCCAAAGCCTCCCCCAATCTAAGGAAAAATTTCCTGACAGTTAGAATAATTAATCAGTGGAACAACTTGCCTCCAGAAGTTGTGTATGCTTCAACACTGGATGTTTTTAAGAAGATGTTGGATAACCAACAGTCTTAAAGAAGGGTCTTTCATTCAGAATGTAAAACAGAATGCATGTCTGAACCTATTTTTGGCCAAAAAGAAAGTTTCTCTTGATTTCGAAGTCCATCTCCTTTATTTCTGTGACATTTGGCGAGCCAGCCAGGAGATAGGAAGCGATTTTTTACCACGGACGGAGCGGAGCACCTGGTGGACAGGGGACCGTCTTGCCCACCCTTCAGGTGCCACTGGGAGTTTTTTTCTCTGGAAGGAAGCAGACGACCCTCTGGACACCCGTTGGCCTCCGCCGGTCCAAGAACCTCATGAAATCTAGAGAAACTAATAAAGCCGGCAAAGGAAAAGAAGACGCCTGCAGGCAAGTATTGTGGGAATTGTAAGACCTACTCCTTGAGAGTGGAAGAGGGAGTTTGATCACCTCCCTGGGTCTGAGAACGTCCCTTCCTAATGGAACTGGCGTATCTTAATGAGACTCTAGAATTGTGTGGGTGGTTAAGCCATTGCAGCTCCCATTGATGACCGTGAGTGTCCGGCATCTTGGGTCAGTGGCAGTGTTTAGAAAATGGGTGGAAAAGAGAGTGTTCCACAAACACCTCTTCAATGTATGTTGAAGAATTTTAAGAAAGGTTTTAGTGGAGATTATGGAGACTCCAAGGCCAAACCAGATGATTTGAAGAAATTCTGTGAAATTGATTGGCCAGCATTTAATGTAAATTGGAAGCCTGAGGGAAGCTTTAACCCTGACATCATTTCAAAAGTACATCAGATAGTAACAGACCCAGAAAGTGGCCACCCAGACCAGTACCAATATATTGACCAGTGGCAAATAGTAGTGAAACAGAATCCTGACTGGCTTCGTAAATGCAAAGTAGAAGTCATGCGAGTCTGCATGGCTCGAGTGAAAGGAAATCCCAAATGTCAGGTTAGGAAGAGTGACCCTGAAAGGAAACCTATCTTAAAAACTGCACCATATGAAGAGGAAAACCCTCCTCCATACACCCCCCTTCTTCTGCAAGGAAAACAAACAACTGATAATGATGATAATAGCCAAAACCAAAAAGCAGTAGAACATGGAAGGCAGAGGGAGACACCTAGTGGCCAAGTCCAAGAGGCAGTAGAGCATGAAGAACAGAAAGAGACACCAAAAACAGAAAGGGCTTCTCGTAAATTCCCTTCTCTGTCGCCTCAGTGGATTTCTCCCATTGCTGCCCGAACCAGAAGCCAGTTCTTGGCCCCACTCCATCTATCAGATCAAAGAATTATAGATGGACAGGGCCCGGCAGAGATTCAGCCTCTGTTTCAGTATGTCCCATTTACAACAACAGATCTACTAAATTGGAAACAACATTATGGACCACTGTCAGCTAAACCTCAAGAGGTTGTGGAACTGTTTAAAATTATTGTAAAAACTCACAATCCTACCTGGCAGGGCTTGGAACAATTAATGACCACTCTCCTCAATGGTAAAGAGAGAGAGAGAGATTAAGTAATGCCATTAGTAAGATTTTAAAACCCACGGATGGAGGAAACCTCCAGGCTATATTAGCCCAACGGTTTCCAAGACAAGACCCACAGTGGGATCCCTATAATGACATGGTTTACCTCCAAGATTATCAGGCATTAATCCTACAAGGTTTAGAACAGGCTGCTAAACCTCCAGTGAACATGTCCATGCCCCCCTTGGTAATACAAAAGACTGAGGAAAGCCCTGAAGCTTTCTTTCAAAGGCTTGTTGAGACTTATAAGACATACACTCCAATCAATCCCCTGGATCCTGAGAATGCCCGCATGTTAGCCCTAGCCTTCATATCCCAGAGTGCCCTGGACATAAAGCGGAAACTCCAGAGGCAAGAGGGAGCCTTGGGAATGAGCATTAGTCAATTAATAGAAATAGCACGAAAAGTCTATGTGAATAGAGACAAAGTAGAAGAAGGAAGAAGGAAGTGAGAATGCAACACAAAGCTGAATTATTGGCAGTTGCTTTATCCAACAATTCCAAAGCCTGGGAAAGAGACAGGTGTAATTGGTGTAAGGAAAAGGGCCACTGGCAACAAGAGTGTCCCAAAAGACTTGAGGTCGAATTAAATAGAGAATGTGGACCAAATAGAGGAAGAGGACGTGGACATTTGCCTTGAGTGGTCAAAATCCATGATTTTCAGAGAAGAGGAAGAGGGAGAGGAGTGCGTCCTCGTGGGTTCCAAGGCAGAGGGCAAAGTCGTTTCCAAGAAAGGATGGAAGCCATAGGCCTGACCGCAATAGATGAGAGGCCTGAAGACTGAAGGGGACCAGGGCTCAGTCAAGCCCCCCCTGAACCCTTGGTCCGAATGGAAATAGGGGGCAATAATGTAACCTTCCTAGTAGATACAGGGGCATCCAGATCTGTAATTACAAAGCCATTAGCTCCCATTTCTAATGATGTAATAAATATCCAAGGGGTTAATGGCTTTATAAATCGTCACCCCATGCTGAAACCCCTGAAATGTTCCTTAAATGGAAGAAATATAGAACACCAGTTTCTCTATATGCCTGAGTGTCCAATTTCCCTCTTCGGTAGTGACATACTATGTAAAATGGGAGCTATTCTGTCCTTTGATGAAGATAAGATGTCATTAATAATGAGGCACCCCCCAGATGAATTGTGGCGAGTAATGTTAGCTCAAGAAGGTCAAATCCCCAATACCTGGCAGGAGTTTGATGTACCAAAGTTATGGGCAGAAGATAACCCACCAGGACATGCTGCTCATCATGTTCCCATAATTGTTCAATTGAAATCTCTAGCAGTGCCTGTTCGTCTTAAGCAGAAAAGCTATCCATGCCACATTACAAAGGCAATACAAGATCATATTACCAAATACTTAAAAGCAGGCATCCTAAGAACAATACAATCCCCTTGGAACACCCAAATACTACCCATTCCAAAACCTGATGGTTCTCTAAGACCGGTTCACGACCTTCAAATCCTTAACGAGGTCACGGTCACTATCCATACTAGTATGCCCAACCCATATACCCTTTTGAGTTTGATCCCAGCCTCAGCCAGTTGGTTCTCAGTGGTAGATTTGAAGGATGCCTTCTTTACCATCTCAATACATAGAGACAGTCAGAAACTGTTTGCTTTTGAATGGGAAGACCCAGTAACAGGTCGGAAAAAGCAGCATGCTTGGACCAGGCTTCCCCAAGGATTTAAAAATTCATCTACCCTGTTTGGCGAAGCCTTAGCTTCAGATCTAGAAGATTTCCAGCCTTACGAAGATGGAGATGTACTACTCCAATATGTAGATGATGTATTAGTAACTGGGCAAACAAAGGAAACATGTTGGGACAATATCAACCAACTGCTTCATCTGTTAATGAACAAGGGATATCGTGCCTCAAGGCAGAAAGCTCAATTGATGAAGCCCCAGGTTAAATACCTACGTTACATTGTAAGCAAAGGACAGAGATCAATTGGACATGAAAGAAAGGAAGCTGTCTGTCGAGTTGCAGAACCAACCAATAGAAAAGAGTTACGGGGATTCTTAGGAGCAGCAGGTTATTGTAGAATATGGATCCCAAACTTTGCTCTACTGGCTAAACCACTTTATGAAGTTATAAAGAGGGGAGAAAAAGCCCTTTGTCTGGGATCTGGAGCAAAAAATGGGCATTTGAAACCTTAAAGTCAAAATTATTACAGGCTCCTGTCATGGGACTCCCTAACTTAGAGAAGCCTTTTAATTTATATGTGGATACAAAGAATAATACAGCCCTCGGAGTCTTAACACAAGAAAGAGGAAGCTGGCAACAGCCAATCGCTTATCATTCAAAGCAGCTTGACGGTGTAGCAAAGGGCTGGCCACATTGCTTAAAAATATTAGCCGCCACTGCTCTTCTGATAGAGGAAGCTAATAAATTAACTTTTGGACAGCCAACTACCATTCACACCAGTCATGCAATTCAAGGAGTTTTAGAGACAAAGGGCCATTTATGTCTGACAAACCCCAGAATGTATAAGTATCAAGCTCTCCTTACTCAAAACCCGCAAGTAACCCTAAAACAAACAAATGCTCTCAACCCAGCCACGTTATTGCCAGCACCAGAAATTGAACACAACTGTATGCAAGTCATTGAAAGTCAATTCTCATGCAGGCCTGATCTAACTGATGTTCCTCTGAAAGCAGCAGACTATAATTTATTTACAGATGGGTCAAGTTTCATCTCAATAGGAGAACGCTATGGAGGATATGCAGTAGTCTCACTTGACCAAGTCATAGAAAGTGGACCACTTCCAAAAGGCACTAGTGCCCAAGCAGCAGAATTGTGGGCTTTGATCAGGGCACTTGAAAGGACAAAGAATGAAAGTGTAAATATTTGGACTGATTCTAAATATGCTTCCCTCACTTTACATGTCCATGCAGCCGTTTACAAGGAGAGAGGGCTCTAAACAGCCTCAGGAAAGGAAATTAAACATCGCCTTCTAATTGAGAGACTCATAGCCACTGTTAAAATGCCAAAGAAAGTAGCAGTAATGCATTGCAAAGGACATCAGAAGGGGCAAAGTGAAATAGCCAGAGGAAACAGAGCTGCTGATAGAGAAGCAAGACTGTCAGCAACCCGAGATGATCAGGCCCTTCCTGACATGATAGCTTGTGTAGCATTGGAACTGCCAAGGGGACTGAGCCCTAGATATTCTAAGGCAGAGGAACTCCAGGCAACTGTAGACTTGAAAGGACATAAGCAGGGAGAGTGGTATGTACTCCGAGACAGAAGAATTTTTGTGCCTGCCAATTTAGCCTGGCCAGTAGTAAAAGATTCCCATTCAACAACACATATGGGCAAGACTGCATTAGCAGAAGCACTTCAGCGCATAATCAATCGCCTTCACTCACTATGTGCTCATGCAAGTGAAAGATGTAATAAATGTGCTCAAGTTAATTCAAGGCAAGGACCTAGACTCCCACCTGGAAGTCAACCCAAAGGATATTATCCTATGGATTCACTAGTTGTTGATTTCACAGACATACCCAAGTGTGGACTCTATAAGGCAATGCTAGTTATGGTATGCAATTATACTGGATGGCCTGAATGTTTTCCCATCAGAACAAAACAGGCACGTGAAGTGGCTAGAATCCTCCTCAAAGAAATTGTGCCCCGATATGGAGTTCCCTCATTCATATCATCAGACAATGGTCCTGAGTTTATACACCAAGTAATCCAAAAACTAGCAAAATCCTTAGGGACCCACTGGAGACTTCATTGTGCTCTAAGACCTGAAAGTGCTGGTTGCGTTGAAAAATTTAACAGGACTATCAAAGGAAAGGTGACAAAGGTGTGTCTTGAAACTCATCTTAAATGGATAGATGCATTACCACTAGCGCTTTGGTCTGTGAGATGTACTCCTCGAAAGGGAATTAAATTATCTCCTTTTGAAATGATGTATGGAAGGCCACCAATTATCAATGCTAACTTGAAAGTTCATATACGGAACCTAAGCCAGATAGGAACCTCATGGGTGAATCAAATGGTGGGAGAATTAAATAAGCAAATACAAGAAATCCAACAATACTGTGTGTCCCTTAGCCCACCATTTCTGACCACCTTTAGTCATAATATTCAAGTGAGGGACAGAGTATGGGTAAAACACTGGAAGAAGGAAAGTTTAAAACCCAGATGGAAGGGCCCGTATACTGTGGTCATGTGTTCTCCACTTGCAGTAAAAGTACTGGAATCCAAGTCTTGGATTCACTGGACACAGGTTAAGCCAGCTGCTGAGGAGTATTGGGAAGCAAGCCAGGACCAGGCCCGACCTCTAGTGGTACAGTTGAGGAAGCGCCCCCTATAACTGTCCTACCGGCAACGGGCAGGCAACATACGGGGCAGAAGAGGCCTTACTGGTGTCACACCGGAAGCTGACCCTCTACGTATGGCTGAAGATTGGAGAAAAGGTTAAAATTCCAAAAAAAAAAAAAACCCCACCCTGACACTTGTTAGGGAATGGGAGGTCTAACATATATAGTCATAGTAGTACTAACTCTCTTTTCAATAAGTGTGCTTGCTGTTATTGTGATTAGCTATGATTTGCTGTGTATGATATGCCAGAATCACCTCTTCCCCAGAGAGACAGGTGCTGAACCTAAAATCATTGACTGTTTGAAGAAACCTGGGAGTGGGGTCTCTGTGGTGCTGCTCTAGCTCTAGGACTGTGGATATTGTATTTAACAAATAAGAGGTGGTTCTGTGGGATACCTAAAACTAATATTGCCTTTTCCCAAGTCACATATAACCCTAACCTTCTTCCTGATGTGGTGATTTTGTAGATTAAGGGAATTGTGATTGGATAAGTTCTGTGTAGAAGACAATTATGAATTTTTTGTGGCTTTGGCTGTTATTGGCAAAGGGACTAATGAGTAATAACACCCTGAACAGTAGCTCCCAATGTTGTGAGAATGCCCGAGTGACCCCCCCCTTGCCCTTGAGGAAGGATCTGGGGAAGTTGAAAACCCCAAAGAACAAGGCAAGAACAGGTTACAAGGTGTGGACACTTTAGAACAGGTCCACTCACACCAACGACGTATCATAAATAGGTGGGGCCGGTACCCTGGACCTAAATCAACCCCAAGACCTAAAGGCAAGCATCTGATAATCCCAGAACAGAGTGGGGTAGAACAAAGGGAAAATGGGCCCCTGCAACAACTGAGAAAAGGGAACTACATGTTAAGAATACTGGAATTAAGTCAAAGCCTAGTTAATCAGTCTGACCCTGCTCTAGGTCAAAAATGCTGGTTATGTTTGTCTGCTGGACCTTCATCGTACAATGCTGTTCCAGTTGAGCCAGATCTGTGGGTCAAGAACAGGGCCACAATATTCCTTGAAAAGGAAATTAGATGGAGAACCAAAGCAGCAGTAGCCAAATTGCAAGGAGACTTTTATAATGCCTTCAAAAGGCTGGGGATGAGCCGCCTCCCCATTGTTGGTCCTATAGCCATTGGTGTGGAAATCATAGGGGCACCCTCTCTGTGTATAAAGCAACATCAGAAACCAGGTATACCTGTAGGATCCCTGAAGGGAGAACAATGTCCATCAGAAATACACCTTGCCCCTAGAACAACACTTATGGATGTAAAACTAACTCATGGTATTTCTCCTTCTGCCCACCACTTATTTCAGCAGAAGGTCACCTTCTCAATACCACCACATGTTTCCATTAAAAAATGGGGGAAATGGAATGTGTCTCAGGAAAAGTGTCCGAGACCATTTCAGCCACCCCGATTTCCAATCTGGCTCTCCATTAGGTCCAACACAGGCTTATGTGTCCTATTTCCCCCTGGAAATACAAGCTCTCGTTACCTTTTTGAAGACCCAATTCTCAGAGAAAAGCAAAAGGACCCTACACTAGAAGTCCCATTGCAGCCACTGGTGGCATGCTAGTGGCAGGGACTTTGGGGTCTGGACTAATGAGAAAAACCAACGGGCCCATGCATTTTCCATGAATATAGGTGTGTGTGTAGGGAAAAATGGAGTTTTCTTCTTATGTGGGAGAAATGCATATTTGTGTTTACCTACAAATTGGACTGGAACATGCACACCGGTACATCTTTTCCCCAAAATAGGTGTTGTCAGTGGAGAGCACACTATCCCTGTTCCCCTTATGGGGCATGTTCAAAAAAGGGTGCCACTCTTGGTCCCACTATTAGCTATCCTGGGGATAGGAACAGCTGTTGGAACAGGTGTAGGTGGGATGACACACTCCATAACACAGTTCAGGCAATTGTCAGAGGAGTTCCAAGAAAGCCTGAACCAAATTGCAGGGACCTTAGTTAAGGTCCAAGACCAAATAGATTCTTTGGCAGCAGTGGTCTTACAAAATTGCCGTGCCATTGACCTTTTAACCACAGAAAAAGGAGGGTTATGTGTATTCTTGGGAGAAGACTGCTGTTTTTACATGAATAAGTCAGGAGTGCTCAGAGAAATTGCCAAAGATTTGCAGGACTGGGCATTCAAAATGGGTCAGAAGTTGCAAGCTACAGAAATGTGGTTCTCTTGGTTGCCTGGGTCCGGTTGGATTAAACAGATGTTATTCATGTTGCTATGTGCAGTGGCAGGCCTGGCCTTTATCCCTTGTGCAATTCCCCTGTTCAGACAACTAGCTAAAAGAGCAGTAAAAGAGATAAGAGTTGAAAAAGAGTAGATTTTGATGGAAAGCCTTATTGACCATAACATTGACCCTGATCTCTTTGATGAAAATGAAGGTTCTGATGCAGGAACATAGTAGTAGTAAGCTTTTATTGCGGTCAAAGACCAAATTATATACACATAAAAAAGGAGTATGTTTTACAAATATAGATAGATCATGTGACAGTGCACCATCTACTGCCTCAAATACAAACTGTACTATCAATACTAGGAATCCTCTGCCGTAGGGCTTGCCCGTCTCTTCTCCCGTTTTTTTCCAGCCACGACTGCGGCAAGAAATTTTGCCACCTTTGAGGTTATGTTGGGGTCTGTGTCCTGGAGTAGGAAGTAAAGGCTAAACATATCAGGTGAACCGGGGAATCTCTGGGAAATAGGAGAAATGAATCTTGATCTTATATCCCGGTAGTGGGGACATACGAATGTAATATGGAACAGGGTTTCCGGGGATCGGCTATCACATGTACAGTAGATGGGTTTTACCCCCCCCCCCCCGAGAGCCTACTATCGAGGACGTTTGAGGGGATCACATTAAAACGTGCTTTCATAAATGCGAACCTGTGTTTGATAGAATGTAATGCGGAGAGGTAAGGCGGGGGATGAGACGAGGGGACAATGCCAAGGGAAAACGGTGAGCATGTTCCTGATCCGTGTGCCAGATTTAATTGTCTATCAATGTTGTCCAGCCGTTGAAAGATCAACGATTTGGCAGCATCGGGGCCTAGGATAAAAGCTTCAATGGGGGAAATCCCGATCATCAAAAGTTTTGTATGGATATTACGGGCCCAGGGACTAAGAAAAGGGTCCCGCCATAGGCATTGGCCTAGGTAATAGCCTGGAAGTCTAGTCCACAGGGACAACCAGTAGCCAATTGCACGTTTCCACAGGATTGTATTGAGTGAGGATATACCCAGTTCCAGACGAATTGCGGCATTGCTTACGCAGGGGGGGACTCCCATCAGACGGCGTAGGAACTGGCTGTGGACAGACTCAAGAGAAGAAATGTTGGATTGGACCCAGAGGGAGGCGCCGTAGGTGATAGCTGCTATCACCTTTGCCCTATAGACTTTTAATGCTGAGGGGATGTGATGAGCACCCTCAGTATGAAAAAAATGCAGGAGGGCATGGGTGGAAATCTTAGCCTTGTTACAGAGATACTTAATCTGCGCAGGCCACTTGGTATTGGATTGAAAGAGGATACCTAAATATTGAAATCTGTGGACCTGTTCCACTGGGATGCCATCAAGGTGCCATTGATAGATTTTCCTGCTTCTTGTAAAAATCATGATTTTGGACTTAGAGTGGTTTATATGCAGTTGGTTAGTAGAGCAATAGGCAGAAAGGATTTTTAAGGCTCTAAGTAGGCCCACCCGGGAAAATGAAAGTATTGCGGCATCGTCAGCGTAGAGCAGGAGTGGGCATCTATAATCAGCTAGTCTAGGGGCATGGATGTGGGCCATGTGATCTGAAAATGCCTTTCTCCAGTCACTGATATATAGGTTAAAGAGAAGGGATGCCAGTATACACCCCTGCCTAACCCCCTTGTTAATGGGGATAGCGTTAGAGAGATCCCCCTGCGGGGTAAGGCGCACTTTTGCTTCTGTTCCATCATGCAATTGGGAGATAAGCCAGAGTAATCTTTTGTCAATACCCCAGGCAGAAAGTTTGGCCCACAGCTTAGCTCTAGGGATGCTGTCGAAGGCAGCCTTTAGATCTATAAAGGCGACGCAGAGACGACCCTTCTTGGGAGTGGAATATTTTACGGCAAGATGATGAAGGATCAAAGCATGATCAATTGTAGAGTGGTCTGGACGGAATCCTGCCTGCTCATATCCGAGCAGGTCGGCCTCTTCAGCCCAGCACTCCAGTTTGGACAGGAGGTAGCGGGCATAGAGTTTCCCCAACATTGAAAGAAGGCTGATGTTACGGAAGTTGCCGGGATCAGAATGGGCGCCTTTCTTATGTATTGGAATAATTATGGCATCCTTCCAGAGCTTGGGGATGAGGCCCGTTTGGTTGATTGCATTAAATACCTCGGTAAGAACCGGGGTCCACCAGTCCTTATGGGCTAGAATGGCTTCGGCTGGGATGAGATCCGGGCCGGGCGCTTTTCGAAGTTTAAGTTGTCCGATTAGCTTGGCAATCGCGGATGGTTCCACAGGAGGCCATCTGGGAAGGTGGTTAGGGAAAGAGCCTGAGGTCGAAGAGACTGGCACATCAGTGTCGTAAAAGACTCGGCGTAGAAAGAGTTCCCATGTGGTGGCAGAGATGG
>WNWU01006276.1:0-10925 GCA_012654045.1 Ptyas mucosa | reverse complement strand
CATTTTGGCTTTAGCAAGCCTCCCTGCAACCCCAGGAGCCAAAATGGTTGCAGGGAAAAAGGCATTTTTTTCGTGACTTGAATATAAGCCAAGGGGGGCTTTTTTCAGCCTGAAAAACGTGCTGAAAAACTTGGCTTATATTCAAGTATATACGATATTTGTTTATTGAGAGACTTTAATGCAGTCATAGATACAAAACAAGATTACAGATTGGGAAAGAAAAATAAAAAACAGAGGACCACTTTTTTTGACATGGTGCAAGAGCTGAATCTAAAAGACATCTGGAGAGAACGAAATCCACCAAAAAACCAATATACTTTTTATTCTAACCCACATGATTCATGGTCCAAAATAGATATGATTTGGACATATTTGGAATCAAGTAAAAATATAGATGAAATAGAAATAGCAACTAACATATGGGCGGATCATAGCCCATTGATATTAAAATGGAAAGGAAGATCTAAATCGAGAAGGAGATGGACCATGAATCAAGGAGTCATGAAAGAAAAAAGTATATAGAATGGATGGAAAAAGAGTTGGATTTCTTCTTGAAAGAAAATACAAATGAAGATACGACCCTACAGAACCTTTGGGATACAACCAAGGCTTATATCAGAGGTCTAACGATAGCATACTGGGCGAGGAGAAATAGAGAAAAAAGGAAACAGCAATTGGAACTACAAGAGAAATTGGAGGAATTAGAATATAAGGTGCAGGAATCCCCAGATAAAAAAATTAGAGAGGAAACGGATCTGATTAAACATAAAATAAATCTGCTTTCCCAGGAGGAAATGGCGCAAAAACTTAAGGCAACGAAGCAGATATACTTTGAACATGCCAACAAGCCGGGGAGATGGCTGGCCTATAAATTAAAAAAAGATAAGGAGAAAAGGCAACTACAAGACGAAAAGGGGAATATTTACCATCGGTTAGAAGAAAAAAAGAGAATAGCCCAAAATTATTTTGAAACACTCTATAGCCAGGAGAAGGTGGAGGAGGAAGATATAAATAAATATTTAAAAGACAGGAATCTTCCGATAATATCAGAGGAAATGAAAGAAATGTTAAACAGCAGGATTACTATGACAGAAATGAAGGCGGCTATTCAAAAACAAAAAAATAATAAAACACCAGGACCTGATGGCATCCACTCTGAGTTTTATAAAAAGATACAGGGACCTCTGGAAGTGTTATTGCTGAATCTATATAATGAAGCCTTAGGGCAATCGAAATTACCACAGACATGAAGAGAGGCATTGATATCACTCATCCCAAAGGATTCTACAAACACACAGCAGGTCAAGAACTACCGGCCAATCTCGTTGCTTAACGTGGACTATAAAATTTTTGTAACAATAGTAACTGAAAGGGCCAAACAATTTTTAAGTGAAATTATTGATTCGGATCAAAATGGATTTCTTCCAAATAGATATATAAGAAATAATACACGGACGATTCTGGATACATTAGAATACTATGAGGCCAATCCAGATAAGCAGCTGGCATTGATATTTGTAGACGCCCAGAAAGCGTTTGATAATTTAAACTGGAACTTTCTGATTAACCAATTGGAAATTATGAAATTTGGGGAGTAATTTATGGACTTAATTAGAGCAATTTATTTGAAACAATCGGCCAGGATAATAATGAATGGGGAAACGACAGAGAGGATTGATATAGCTAAGGGGGTAAGACAGGGATGTCCCTTTTCACCCCTTTTATATTATCCTTGGAGATACTATTAATACAAATTAGAAAAAAATCAAACAATTAAAGGATTGAAAATTAAACAGGAAGAATATAAGGTTCAAACATTCGCGGATGATCTGGTATTTATTATGGAAGATCCTTTGGAGACAGGAACCACCTTGATGCACAAAGTTGAAGAATTTGGTAAGGTAGCGGGGCTTAAAATAAATAAGAAAAAAACTAAATTGTTAATGAAGAATTGTACTAAAAGGCAGGGGGAAGAATTGGAAAGAAAATTGGGGATTCAAATTGCCAAAAAGGTGAAATATTTAGGAATTTGGCTTACGGCAAAATGCTCTACCGTAAAGGAGGATAATTACAACAAATTGATTCAACAATTACAAAAAGATCTGGATATATGGGCCACAGCAACAGCAACAGCAGTGTGGAGACATCAAAATGGGAAGCCCCTGCCCACTGCTGCCTGCCCACGGCGGCTTCCCATTTTCACCCCCCTCCCTGTTGCAGTTCGTGCAGTACTGTTCGACACCCCCCAGGCACCCTCCTCAGCCGTGCACAAGCACCGATGCCCTGCAGTTTGTGCAGTACTGTAGTGCAAGATCACACAAGATCATTAGCGTGAGATCTTGCCCTACTGATCTCACACTACAGTAGTTTAGGCCTCTGTTCTCTGCAAACTGAGGCTTGTATCAGATCCAGCCGAAGAGCGTTTGCAAGCTGACAAGATTTTGGGGCAGTGAAATCGCCTTGCTTGAAGCCTCCCATCCGCTTGAAAACGCCTTTTGCACCATTCTAGTCTCAGCACAAAGAGCGTTTACAAGCCGATGGGAGGTTTCAAGCAAGGCGATTTCTCTTCCCCAAAGTCTCGTCGGCTTGCAAACGCTCTTCGCGCTGAGACTACGATAGTGTGAAAGGTGTTTCAAAGCTGATTGGAAGCTTGAAGGAAGGGATTTCAATACCCCAAAGTCTTGTCGGCTTGCAAACGCTTTTCCTGCCGTCCCAAATTTCCTCTGGGCTAAGGAAGGGATGAGGGCAGGGGGAGAGATTGGCAGTGCTGCCGCCGGCTGTGGCTTTCCCACATGGGGGCGGGGTGCTCCCAGTGAAAGGGGGCAGCGAGGCCAGGCCGGCGAGCGGGGCATGGAGGCGCTGATGTGGGCGCAGCGCTAATCTACAACTTGGTGCAGTCATCTGGGTTGTAACATGGTCAGCCATAGATCCGACCCGTGCGGCCACCCTGGAGCCAAAGAGAGACTACCCGGCCACCTCGGCCCCATCCCCTGGACGTGCGCACAAGAGGCGGTGAGCGCTGGCATCCTGGATAAAAGGGAGGCTCTCAGATTGCAGTCAGCCTGCGGGGCTCATCGCCTCCTGTGAGCATGCCCAGGTGGCGGTGCGGTGGTAGTGGGGCAGCCTCTTGAGTCAGATCTAAGGCTGACCATGTTCCGGCCCAGAGGGCCGCCACCAGGTTGTAGAATAGATCAGTGCTGTGCCCGCACCAGAGCCTCCATGCCCCGCTCGTTGGCCTGGCCTCGCAGTCCACAAGGCTTCCCTTTCACTGGGACTACTCCTTGTTGGAAAGCCACGGCCAGGCTTCTCTGCTGCAGACCCCTACCCAGGCAAAGCAGGCGAGGGACGCTCTGCATGTGCCCAGAGGCTCCCTCACCAGATGCCTACCTACCCAAGCGCCAGCCCGGGGTGCAGCCCCTCCAGCTCGCCCGAAACTCACCTCTATCTCGTGGCACCCTCCAGATGTGACAGCTCGCAGCCTCGCCCATGGACACCCCTGGCAAAGCCCCATCTGTGGGCACTGCCTCGGAGCGCAGGGCATGGGACAAGGCTCCGGCAGACTTTCCTCCACCTGCAGATTGGGAAACCCGGACCAGCTTTGCATGTGGAACTCCTGCCTGGTGGGTTCAAAGGATGTTGGAGCCCGTGGCACTGGGGCAGGCGCCGGGCAGAAGCTTTCCAACAGGGGGCAGGGGCTGTCCCAGTAAAAGGGAAGTGCTGTGTCAGAGTGCGCACAGTGTGACTATGTGAGACAACCCAGGAGCAAATACAGTAAACAGAGGTTTGTATTTAAATAGTGGTTTTATCTACAAAGAATATATACATACATGTACTTTAGTCAGACCTCAAACGAACAGCAATCAGCAATTACAGCACGGAAGCACACACGGAGAGATATGCCCCAATAGGGCCTCTTATTACAGGCTCTTAAAGTGATATCAGTCCAAAAGCCTTGCTGACTTATTCCTAGCATTACATCTTCGTAGCAGCTGGTCAGCTCTTAAATCATTATCCTGACATGCTGCCACCCTCTCCCCCTCCCCTCCTCCCTTTCTGAGCCTGGCCTCGCAGCCCGCAAGGCTTCCCTTTCACTGGGACTGCCCCAGCCCCCACATGGGAAAGCCATGGCTGCCGGTGGCATGGCCACTGGCAGCGCTGCCAATCTCTCCCCCTGGCCCATGGGGCCATCCTGGAAACAGTGAAGGTTTGGCCTGCATCACCTTGACCCAGCCCAGGCTGACCAGGCGCTGATCTAAGACTTGTGGCGGCCATCCAGATCTGAACACGGTCAGCCTTAGACCCGTGCAGCTGCCATGGAGCCAGCGAGAGACTGCCCCACTGCCACGGCCCCACCCCCTGGGCATGTGCACAGGAGGCAGCTAGTGTTGACATCCTACGTGAAAGGGAAGTACTCAGAACACAGCCTGTGGGGCAAGACGGACCCCAGGGACGCCAAGACCCGCATGCGTTCGCCACCTCCTGTGCGCGTGCCTAGGGGGCAGGGACAGCCCCTAGTTGGTTGCAGGCTGGCCTCGTGGATGTAAGTCTGACTGCATTCTGATCCAGATGGTGTTGTGACCTCGGCTTTCTGAGTCATTAAAACACACGAGTAGTCCCAAAAACCTCTTTTATTGCAACAGCTGTGAATTACGTTCATTCACAGCTGAGTCCCAATTAGTTGCAAAAAGTCCTTCGGGAGAAGTCCTTCGGGATAATCACCAACCTTTATCTCCCTTGACATGCTGCCAAAAGACCTACTTGGCAAAGCCACACGGAGTCCAGAATCAAACAGAGATGCCAACTGGGAACAGAATTAACAACGTTGCTTTCCTGCAAAGGGCCCATGTCCCTTTGCTCCTCTTTTAAGCCTTATGGGAAGGGCCAATCATCTCCAAGCCTTACTCCCGAGTCGTCCCTTTTGTTTTAACTGTTCTTGCCTTCTGGCAGCTCTGCGCATGCACCCACTAGGAACAGGCTCCTCCTGTTCCTCTGCCAAAGACCTAATTGGCAATTATCTTGGTAAGGCCACACGGAAACACAGAGTCAAAAATGGAGCTTCGAAACTTCCGGCTGGCACCGCAGGCGCTGCAGACGCTTCTTTGGGAGTGCCCGTTCCCTGATCGCGTAAAGCCGCTAGAACAGCCGAAAATCATCTGTCTAGCGGCTTGGAAACTTTCTCCCCGGGCAAAGGGGAGAGAGAAGAGTAGACAGGTTCAGGTAGATCTCCCCAAGTGCCCCAGGAACAATTCTGGGGCACGAAGGGTGAGAGCCCCCTGGAAGCCTGTCAAAACTCCGGATCTGGGACATCTCTGCTAAAAGCAGAGCAAGATGCCGCGACCACTTCTGCAAACAATGCTTGTAATAAACATCTTTAACTGAAGCAGACAGACCAAAGCCAGGAGAAATCAGACTGCAAGTATCTAAACTTAACTCCAATGTGTATTGCTTCCTTCTGAGTTATTAAGAAACGAAAGTGAGAACAAGATGGCGATTGAGACTTAATGGGGCATGGAAAGTGAAAGTTAACAAGTTAACAAGAAAGTATCGCTTAGCGCTGAGCCCCTGGTTAAAACTGATTTTGGTACTGAAAGAAAGAGGATTTTTAAGGTTTTAAAGGACAGTGAAATTTGAGGAACTTTTTGTTCTGGTTGCTGTTTGAATTTTAAAAAAACAAATTGAAAGTAAAAGATGGCTTCAAAATCAATAAAGACTGTTTATGTTAAAGGAACTGGCAGTGCTGGAAGTTCCCCAGCTCATACCTCTAAATTGCAAGCTCTTGTCCCTGCAACAGAGCCACAGATTTTAACATTTGAAATGCTGCAGGAAGCCTTGAAAGGCACAGAGAGCAAGATTGCCTCTGTGGATGAAAACATTCAGAGTGTGGCAGAGGAAATGGTTGGCATCAAAGATTTGATTTCTACTAGGAATCAGGAAATTAGAGAAGATATAATTTTGGCATTTAAGGGTCTGGCAGGCCATATTGAAATTTTGGATGATAAAGTGGATGAAATAAAGCAATCTAATGAGATCCTGGAAAGCAAGCTGGGAGAGGCTCAGAATAAAATCGAAAGGGCTGAACTAGATGTAACAATGATACAATACAGAGACATGGAATTTGCCTTAAGAATAAGAGGGGTGAAGGAGAACAAGCAAGAGAAATTGAAAGAGATGATGTCAGAAGCACTGGCCCAGATGCTGGGAGATCAAAGAGCTAATCTGGAATGGCAGATTGACAAAATTTTTCGCGTTAATTCATGGGTGGCAAGACAGAAGCGTTTACCAAGAGACATTGTCATATACTTTACTACAAGGAGAATACGTAATGAAATTTTACAAGCCACTTTTAAAAATAAGCTTCAAGTGGAAGGCCAGGAGGTGATGACAATGAAAGAAATTCCCCCTAAAATGCTGAGAGCCAGAAGGGAGTATGCCTTTCTGGTGGATGAATTGTGAAATCGCCAGATACAGTACAGATGGGAGGTACCAGTTGGTTTAGTGGTGAACTACTCAGGAGAAAGATAGCGTCTTAACTCAGTATGGAAAGCAAGAGATTTTTATGCTAATGTACTGAAGGCTGCACCCCCGAAATCCCCAGATGCTAGAAGAAGCAAGGAAGAAGTGGTATTAAGAAAGCCGGAGAATGAAGAATTGCTGGCACAAGCTCAAGGGGGAGCTTCGAATACCCAAGAAGATTTAATGCAAACTCTGACCATTGTTCAAGACTTGGACATAATTGAGATAATAGAGGAACCTAAGGTCCAAAGACAGACCCGAGCAGCAGCAGCTAAACGCAAAGAAGAATTAAGACTGCAGCAACTTCAGACGGTAACCCAAGAAACTACAAAAACAGAAGCAGTGGGAGGAGCTAGACCTAAAGGTCAAATGCGACAAGACCACCAAGCAGATGCTCCAAATGCTTCAGAGGCCCAAAGATGGGAACTAGATTTTTAACCTGGAATGTTAATGGCTTGAATTCACCGCAAAAGAGGAGGAAAATATTTCATTATTTGAAACAATTTAAAAATGATGTAATTTGCTTACAAGAGACCCATATTAGAAGTCAAGATCAAAAATACTTAATTAATGCGAGATTAGGAACACATTTTGTTGCATCAGCACAAGATAAGAAAAATGGTATAGTGGTATACCTAAAAACAGATTTAATTGCTAATCTAATTGAAGCAGATGACCAAGGACGATTTATAGCGATTGAACTTTTAATAAAAGGAGAAAAAGTACTTTTAATTGGACTATATGCACTGAACCAGCAACAGGAAAAATTTTACAATTTATTACATACCAAGTTGTTACAATGGGATTATAAATCGTGTATTTTATTGGGTGACTGGAATGGAGTTTTGGATATTAAAAAAGATAAGAAGGGACCTAAGCAAAACGTTTCAACACGTGCAAGATTGCCAAAATCCTTTTTTGAAATGATAGATGATATGGAGCTGAGGGACATTTGGCGAGAGAGAAATCCAGAAGAAAAAAACTTTACTTTCTTTTCAGACAGGCATCAATCTTTTTCTAGGATTGACTTTATACTAATTACCAATGACCTTTTTTCTAGGGTGAAGAATACGAAGATATGCCCAAGAGCTTTAACGAATCACAGTCCAGTTTGGATGGAATTGGAGTATGGAAAGGGTCATAAGAGGTCTTGGAGGTTAAATGAAAACTTGTTTAGATATGAGGAAAATATAAATGAATGTAAAAAATTTATGAAAGAATTTTTCATTATGAATATGCATAAGGGCACATCTATGGAAATGGTCTGGGATGCGAGTAAAGCATATATGAGAGGTATTTTGATATATCTGAATAATAAACATAAAAATAAACAGGGGAAGAAAAGGAAGGAATTGGAAGAAGAAATTAAAAAAAAAGAAAAAGTTTTAATAGCGAACCCAGCAGATAAGAAGACAAAAGAGGTAATCAACTTATTGAAAGGGCAATTTAAGATGTTAATGGCAGATCAGGTTGCAACTAACTTACAGTATGCTAAACACAACACTTTTTGCAATGCTAATAAACCAGGTAGATGGTTAGCATACTTATTAAGGAAGAAACAAAAATCACGGACAATAGAGAAAATAAATTATAAAGGCAAAGAGGTTTATCAGCAAGAGATGATTAAAAAATCATTTTTGGAATTTTATACTAAGCTATACACTAGTGATAAAATTCAGGATATAGATATAGATAACTACTTACAGAAAGAAAATATTTGTATAATTTCAAAAGAGCAAAGGGAGAGTTTAATCAATTGATAACCTCTGAGGAAATTTTGTTTGCAATTAAACAGTTAAAGGTGGGCAAAGCACCAGGGACGGATGGTTTGACAGCTGTTTATTACAAGAAATTACAGTTGGAAAGGGTGGAACCACTCAAGGAACTATTTACTAATATACAACTTGGGGGAGGGATACCTCCGTCATGGAAGACAGCTTTTATCTCTCTGATTCCAAAGGAGGAACAAAATCATACACAACCAAAAAATTATAGGCCGATATCACTTTTAAACACGGATTACAAAATCTTTGCCAAGATATAAGAAAATAGATTAATGATAGTTATGCAACAGATGATCCATCATGACCAAATGGGTTTTATAAGTGGTAGACAAATGAAAAGCAATGTAAGGCAAATTGTTAATCTGTTAGAGCCATGATGGCAAACCTATGGCACGCGTGCCACAGGTGGCACACGGAGCCATATTAGTGGGCACGCCAGCTCAGCTCTGGGGCGCATGCGCCCGCCGGCCAGCTGATTTTCGGGCCTTCTGGGCCCACCAGAAGTAGGGAAACAGGCTGTTTCCTGCCTCTGGAGGGACTGGGGTGGGTGGGGAAGGCCCGTTTTTCTTTCATACCTGGCTCCAGATCCTGTCTATTTATCTGGGAAAAGCAAAAACAGCCTTTCACACTCCCTTGGAGGCACTACGGAGGCTGAAAGGGCCCGTTTCCTGACTTCCGGTGGGACAGAAAGTGACGTTTTTTGCTGTCCCCGGCCTCCAAAGACTCCTAGAGAGGCTCCTAGAGATTCCTAGAGGGGCTCCTAGAGACTCCTAGAGAGGTTCTGGAGGCTGGGGACAGCAAAAAATGTCACTTCCTGTCCCACTTTCAGCCTCCGTAGGGCCTCCAAGGGAGTGGGAAAGGCTGTTTTCGCTCTTCCCAGATAAATAGACAGGATCTGGAGCCAGGTAAGAAAGAAAAACGGGCCTACCAGGCCATCATGTGCCAGGAAGGGGGGGAGGGGGGTTGCCCACACATGCGTGTGGGCACCTGCGCGCACGACCCCCCCCCCCCCCCCCCCCCCTCCTGGCACACGATGGCAAAAAGGTTAGCCATCACTGTGTTAGAGTATCTGGGGAAGAACAACCAAATCCCTGCAGTGCTAATATTTCTTGATGCAAAGAAAGCATTTGATCGATTGAATTGGCATTTCCTATTGAAATTAATAGAAAAGATGCAGTTTGGAGAATATTTTACACAATCCATTAAGGCAATATATCAGAAACAAACAGCGCAAATAATAATTAATGGTGGCTTAACAGATACGTTTAACATAGAAAAAGGAACAAGGCAAGGATGCCCTTTGTCTCCATTGTTGTTTATTTTGTCATTGGAAGTTCTGTTGAGTAAAATACGTGGGTTGGACAAAATAAAGGGAATTAAAATTAGGCAACATGAGTATAAACTAAGAGCATTTGCAGACGATTTGGTGGTTACTTTGACCCAACCAGTACAATCGGTTATAGGTTTAATAGAAACAATTAACCAATATGTACAAATATGTGGATTTAAAATAAATGCAGGTAAAACAAAGATAATAACTAAAAATATGACTATGAATCAAAAAGAAGAAGTAGAAAGACTTACAGGATTTGAAATAGCAAAGAAGGTTAAATATTTAGGGGTTTATATTTCAACTTCAAATGTGAAATTATATAAGTATAACTATGAACTGTTGTGGCAAAAGATACAGATAGAGATGAAAAACTGGAAAAAACTTCAATTGTCTTTGTTGGGAAGAGTAGCAGCAGTAAAAATGAATATTTTACCAAGGTTTTTATTTCTCTTTCAAATGATTCAAATACTTAAAAAAGATGAAAATTTAAAGGAATGGCAGAAGGGTATTACTAATTTTGTTTGGGCAGGAAAGAGACCTCGAGTTAAGCAAAAGATAATGCAAGATATACGTGAAAGAGGAGGTCTCAAAATGCCCAACTTAAGACTATACTATGAGGCGGCCGCCCTATCAGCAATTAGTGACTGGATGAATTTGACAGAGGAAAGAATATTGAATATTGAAAGGTATGGTTTATTGTACGATTGGCATGCTTATTTATTATATGATAAAAGAGTGGATATGACTTTTAAAAGCCATATATTAAGGAATGCTTTATTGCGTGTCTGGAAAAAGTATCAATACAAATTAAATGATAAGTTACCAATTTGGACAGTACCCAGACATGCGATAGAAAATATAAGTGTTGAGCAAAAACAAGATGATATTACTTATAAAGAATTTCTTTATAAAAAGGAGGTAGGCTACAATTAAAACCTATTAACCAATTAAGAGAAGAAGGAATAATTAAAACATGGTTTCAGTATGGGCAGCTGCAAACTAGATGGAGACAAGATAAAAAAAATTGGTATTTTGCAAGGGGATGAAAACTTGGTAAAACAAGTTAGAGATCAAAGCCAAATGCATATAAAAAGGTTGTATAATGTACCGTATATACTCGAGTATAAGCCGACCCGAATATAAGCCGACCCCCCCAATTTTACCCCCAAAAAGTGGGAAAACTTATTGACTCGAGTATAAGCCGAGGGTGGGAAATGCAGCGGCTACTGTTAAATTTCAAAATAAAAAAAGACCGGTCAAAAGTGCGAGGACCTGTCAGAAATCACCTTTTTCAG
>WNWU01006268.1:0-13360 GCA_012654045.1 Ptyas mucosa | reverse complement strand
GAAAGAGTAAACACCCGAGCATCCAAAAAGAAGATGGAAGAAATGCTAGCCTCAGCTGAAGCCAAGCTGGCAGAAATGCAAAGAAATAAAGAACAACTCTCCAGCCCTGGCTACTCAAGAATAACAGAGAGAAGCCTAGACGAAAGAGAGGATGAATCAGAGACCGAGCTACGCAAAGAAAAGGAGCTCAAAGAAAAGCTGCTAAGCCTAGCCGGATCGACATCAAACAAGTCCAGCCTCGTCGCGGAACTCCGCAACCTCCTTGATGACTGCGGAGCAGCGACCAGGAAGGAAGACGACAAAATGGAATGCAGAGACAAAAACGTGGTAAGCGATTTAAACCCCTACCACTCACTCGCCGATGAAGCTGATCCAAAATTCGCGCGCTCCCCACAGCGGCCATCTTGGACGGTGACGTCACCCAAGATGGCCGACCAATCCCCAATCAGATCCCGATGTTTGAAAAACATGGCGGGAAACGAGGCCTACCACCACAAGGCCTACGAATATAACTATGAGGCCAACAACTACACTGGACAGATAGCATCGAGTTCGCCTACCGAACTCGAAGTAGAAAAGGCCATGCAAACCATCACCGCAGCTTTCGGAACTAAAATAAAAATAATGAGTTCCGATGCCGATACCGCGGGAGGAAATGGAGTGACATCCTATGTGCATAGGGGCAGCCACGAAGACCAACTATGGAGGAAAAATACTGGGGCGTGGGCACAACCACCCACCTTCCACACCGGAAACCTCCCCATGCATCCCCTAAGCTACGCCATGAAACCGGGAGAAATAAATGAATACTTACCACACCAAAGGACCCATCCGAGACTTCTGGGACTGTCGACGGGCATAGGCATCGGCCCGTACTCGAACTTCGGCCTCTGGAACGGACCGGATCTTCAGGGCCTTCATCCGAGCCTCGCGGACCCGCATCTGTATCCAGGCAGCGCGACGAGACCCACGACGCTCCAGACGGTGACCCAAACAAACTTCGGCCTCCAAGGACCTCCAAAGATGGAGCCAGAAGTCCAACTCGAGAGGCAGGGCCTTCGCCCGGGAGCAGCAGGAACGAGCTCCTTCCACGACGGCGGCAGAGACAGAATAGCCCAGGAGCATGCGCAGAACCGACCTGCAATGAAAAAAGAACAGACCATAGAAGCAAGTCACTACAGACTGACTAATTTTGTTGAATGGAATCAACAGTTACAGGTTGTCCTCTTAAAGGAACATTTACTATTTTTTATAACTAACCCACCAGAAAGGCCTTGGACTTTTCAGTTAGATTGCATGCATCATAAGGCTTACCATTTGTTACTAACCAGTATATCTCTCAGTATGTATCCCAGTATTAGCCACAACTTGACAGTGTCAGAAATAGTAACCTTTTTGCATAAAATGTTCCATAGCAGAAGTATAGCCACCACCACAAGAATCACCAGGGAATTTTACTCAGCCAAACTTAAGGCGGGAACTTCAATGAGTGAACACATATTGTCACTCAATGCCACCAGAGCTGAGTTAATTCAAAGGGGGGAGAACATAACCGAAGGGAACATGGTGAGCGTGATCATAAATTCCTTAGACCACAGCTGGAATGATTTCATCATGCATCTAGACAGTTCCAGCCTAGAACGCATCACCTTAGATATGCTAACCAGTAAACTTATCGCAGAAGACAACCTTAGGAGGGATCGATCCCTGAATCACAGAGAACCAAGGATTAGCAAAAGAGTAGAATTCCACAGCAGAGACTACAGTGACATAGAATGCTTCAATTGTGGCTCCAGGGAACACTATAAAAGAGATTGCCCCAGGAGAATAAGAGACATGAGACATTCACAATCTAGAGACAGGACTGATAACAGACACAGAATCCCTGAAAGACAGACAAATGAGAACAGATATAGGTGCAGAGATTCACCCAAACCCAGGGACGGAAGGAGATACCGGGATAGTTCCAGGGACAGTCACAAGGGTTCACTATATGGGCTGAGAGGAAGGGACAGCACACTAGAATATACCAACACGGAAAATGCATGGCTCCTAGATTCAGGAGCCACAAACCATACCACTTATGACACAAAATTATTTACTAAATTCACAAAAGAGAAATTCACCATTAAAGTGGCTAACCAAAGTAACGTGCTAGTAACCGGAAAAGGCAACATAAACATCCCAGAGATAGGGGAAATAGAGGGGGTATTACTTGTTCCGGAGATACCCTATAACATACTAGCCACCTTGAAGCTAAGCAAGGAAACAGGGACAAAAATAACGTTTGAGGAAGGGAAGGTATTTTTGACCAGAGATGAGAGGATCATCGGTAGAACCATAATCAGCGGGGGTTTACCATATTTTCAGCCTAACTGTAGTAACCTCCCCAAGGTAAACACCAACACTAGTGACATGATAGACACTGCACCCAACACTGAGGAGACAGTGAAGATTAATCACGACTCAACACCCAGAGACCCAGACATAAACCAAACTTTAGAAAAGGAGAAGCCATCGTTAGGCAAACCAATTCACGATGAGTGTGCACATTTATTGCATAGAAAATTGGGTCATAGCAGTTTTCCGGTTGTACAAAAAATGGTCAATTGTTCTGATGGATTAAAGGTTAAAAATTGCAAAAATTATTTAGAGTGTTCAGTGTGCAAATGTTCCAAGTTGAAAACCAAAGCCAAACCAAAAAAATCAGAACGCACCACAAATTCCATATTTCAAATGGTACACATGGACTTAGTTGGGTCCTTAAGGCCATCCATCAAATATAAGAAAATGTTTTTCCTGACTATCGTAGATGACTTCAGTCGCTACGGTTATGTATATACACTCAAACACAAACATGAGGTGTTCCAGAAATTTAAAGAATTTCATAAAAAGATAGAACTGCAACATAATATTAAAATCAAGCAAATAATGACGGACCGAGGGTCTGAGTTTATGTCTAAAGAATTTTCAAATTGGCTCAGGGCACAAGGGATGCTGCGTTTTACGTCGGCCCCTTTTTCGCCATTTCGAAATGGAGTAGTTGAAAAAAAGAACGGAACCCTACAGACAATGATGAGATGTGTGCTAGAGGACGCAGGGTTAGGACAACACTACTGGTCAGAAGCCGTTTTATACTCAAATTACACGCTTAACAGGTTATGGTGTAGCGTAATAGATAAAACGCCATACGAGGTCATGTATAATAGGAAGCCAAAGATAGCACACCTTCACATATTCGGTGTCACCGCTGATGTTCATATACCCAAACAGATACGCAGAAAGGGAGACAAAGTTTCCAGGCGATTAAGATTTATGGGGTATGAACCGGGCACCAAGGGTTTTAGATTCATTGACAGCAATAACAATTTCATAGTTTCACGCACCGCAGTATTTCATGAAAATTCTAATTGGTCCAAAATACATCTTAATGAAATAATCACAGAAGGGGAAAACACCAACTGTACGCATAACAAACCACAACAGAGCACGTTAGTAAACAATGATATAGAAGCTACAAAATTAAGGGAACATAGGATAAAAATCAGAGAGTGGAAAGAGGGACATCCGGACCTAAAAGTAGAAACACTCACGGAAAAGGAAGCCAGGTACCTTCACGATACGGAAACCACGCCTGAAAGACCAGTTAGGACTTCTAGAAATAAAACCCCCAAGAAACTAGAAGACTATGTACTATCTCTCCATGCTAACCAAGTAACTCCCAATAATTATGAAGAAGTTCTCAATTTACCCATTAACGAGAGGGAAAAGTGGGAACAGGCGATGGAGAAAGAGATGAACAGTCTACGTGAGCTAAAGGTATACACGCCCACAGAAGCCCCTAGTGATAAAACCACCATAGGCACTAGGTGGATATACAAAATAAAGTCTCTAGAGAGAGGTAAAACATTATACAAGGCTAGATTGGTAGCCCAGGGGTTTGCCCAGCGGTTCCCAGACGATTACACAGACACATATTCCCCCACTGTCAGAGCAGAAAGCGTAAAGTGTGCATTGGTGATAGCCTCAATTCTAAACTTAAAAGTACACCAATTCGATGTGCAGACAGCGTATCTTCACACTGATCTAGATAAGGAAATTTATGTTAGAGCTCCGCATAGTAAAAACACACACAAAGGGGAAACCTGGTTATTGAACAAGAGTCTATATGGGCTAAAACAATCTGGAAAATGGTGGTATGAATGCTTATCAAAAACATTAAGGTCAATGGGATTTGAAGCCACCTCTGCCGACAATTGTTTCTTCATCAAAAGGTTGGGTAACTCCATAGAATACGTTCTGGTATATGTTGATGATATTCTATATGTTGGTGACCAAGATCATAAGTGCGAAGCATTTGCTAAAGAATTGGGAAAGCACTTCACCTTGAAGGTGCTGGGGAAGGTTGACAAGTACCTGGGAGTACAAATTACCAAAACCAACAAAGGCTTCAGACTGTCACAGAGGGAAAAGATAGTGGAATTGTTACATAAATGTTACATGTTTGATGCCAAACCCTGTGAAACCCCCATGACACCCGACTTCCTAAAAAACATGTATGATGAGTCGGAGCCATTTAACGACAATACTTTATACAGATCCATAATAGGCTCCTTACTGTATATAGCGAATTGGACGAGACCTGACATAGCATTAACCGTCAACCTTCTGTCAAGGCATGTCGGCAAGCCCACCAATTATCATTGGGATGCCATAAAAAGGATACTTAGATACTTAAAGCATAGTACTGAAGCATACCTATGTCTAGAACCAGAAACATCCAGTAAGCCAGTTCTTTCATGTTATGCAGATGCAGATTGGGCTGGGGACGTGAAATGTAGAAAAAGTACATCTGGGTACATATTTTTCTTGAACAGCAGCCCTGTACACTGGTACACTGGTAAGCAAAATTTAGTAGCTACATCGACTACAGAGGCCGAATATATATGCTTATCCAAAGCTGCAAATAATCTGGTGTGGTTCGATGACTTGCTATCCAACATCTGGGCCGAACCCACATACCCCATCTACATACATGAAGACAACAAGGCAGCTATTGAAATATCTAGAGCTGATGCTGTGGGTCAAAGGTTGAGACACATTGATATAAAACACAAGCACGTCAGGCAACTCTCCAACATGGGTTTTATTAAAGTATTACACTGTGATACAAAAGAACAAACTGCTGACATCTTAACTAAACCCCTGTTAAACAAACAGCATACTTATTTAACATCCAAACTAGGTGTCATATTACACAAATCGATAAACCATGATCAATCTACTTGTGGTCTTACGGCCAGGCATCTAGAGGGGGATTTGTTAAGTGTAAATGCCTGCCCTCCAAACCTAGTGTTGTAAGGGTTAACTACCCAGGGATCCCTTCACCCACTGACCCCTCCTCACCTGGACTCCGCCCCTGGAGTACTTAAGGGTCATCCATGCGGTCTGGGCGCCATTCCAGCTGCAAACCTGTAAGAGAGAAACATTATGTAAATAAAGAAACTTGATTATACACTTGCTTGTGTATTTCCTTCATTGGGCTCGATCCAAGAACATTCCAACATGGAGGAGTTCGCATGTGCTTTCTGTTGCGAGTGGTCCTCTTGGTGGCTGTGCATTGTCCAGTAGTTCTTTAATTAGGTTGATTGCTAGTTTCAAATCTACAGATGTGAATAGTGCGGTAATGTCGAATGATATCATTGTTTTGTCTTCGTCAATATGTAGGTGTTTGAGCTTGTCCAGGAATTGTGTGGCATTGTTTATGGAATATTGGGAATCACCAGTTAGGTACTTGAGGTGTTTCCACATTTCTTTCACAAGGTTGTAAGTGGGTGTGCCCGGGAGTGAGACAATCGGTCTGAGTGGGGTGTTTTCTTTGTGCACTTTCGGAAGTTTGTAGAACTGTGCTATGTTTGAGTCAGTTGCTTTTTTTCTCCAGTATTCTTTGGTGATTTGATTTGATTCTTGTAAATTTTTTAGGGTTTTGTTGATCTTGTTGGTCAGCTTCACAGTTGGGTCAATGCTGACGCACCTGTAAGTGGATGTGTCCTGTAGGAGTTCCTTGGCCTTTTGTATGTAGTCAGCCTTGTCTAGTAAGACTGCCATTCTACTTTTGTTGGCTGGTAGGATGACAATATTGTTGTCAGTTTTGAGGGACTTCATTGCTTGTTGTTCCTGTTTTGTAAAGATGCTGGAGTTTTGTTTGCATCTCAGCATCGGGATGACGGTCTGGCGTATTTGTTGTTCGGCTTCTTCGCTGAGGTCATTCAAATTTTAGGGCATTTTCTAGGCTTGCTAGGAATTCTGTGTTTGATACATCTTTGTGGTTGAAGTTGAGTCCCTTTTGTCAGGTTCTGAACAGGTGCTTGGAAAAAACCAAAACTAGGTTCCTGGGTGTGGTAATCTTTATCCTGCGCTCTGGCACGTTCGAACAATCAATTACAATGAAGAAGAAATAGTCAGCGCTACTGCGCAGTGCTCCCCTCCACCTTTTATTGTCTCCCATGCTCCACCCATGACTCCACCCCCTAGCCGTGCCTCCAGCACGACCCCAGCCTATCACACAATCAATACGCTGCCCCTAATCCATGCTAGGCAGTCTGGCTGGCTAGTTCCTTAGCCAAGCCAAGATGCAGGAACTCCTCCGCGGTTTGGCTCTTTGGGCTGTTCATTGGCACCGCCTCCCAGTTGTGGTGCGAGGACGCCAGCATCGGCTTCCAGGAACGAGGCAGCAGCTGCAGCAGCGGTAAGAGCTTCATAACCCATCTGATATGGCGACAACAGCCTCAGTGACAGCGTGACGTGGGCGTAGCTACAATCGGTGTTGGACTTGTATGTGAGTCTCCTGGCCCCACCTGAATGACAGCCCTGAGTATCATCGAGTCAGGGCTGACATGAGGCCCCCCTACCACGAGGTTGGCATCTGGAAGATAAAATTCATATTAGGAAAGTTTTGGCCCTTTTTTACCTGCCCCTCCTGGTTTGTTCGGATGCTTGCGATGAAATCTGGTAATTAATCTTGCTGCATTGATGTCCTGCACAGGTACCCAGAACGCCTCCACTAACAGGTATCCCTTCCATAAAATGAGGTACTGCAAACGACCTCTATGCCAGCGGGCATCTAGGATTTCCTCTACTATATAATGACGTCCTCCCTCAACGTTAACAGGAGGGGGTGGAGGAGAAGAGGATCCCCTTAACGGAGACGTCCTGAATGGACGCAGTAGGCTACTATGGAACACAGGATGTTTTTTTCCTAATAAAGGTAGTAACTGTAACCGCACCGTCATAGGGTTTATTATTTCCACTATGGGAAATGGCCCTATATACTTGGGCCCAAGTTTTCTGCTGGGCACTTTCAGATTCAGGTATTTAGTGGACAGATATACCTTATGGCCTACCTGAAATTGACCTTGTTTTTTGTTTTTTTTAAAATTTAATTTATATGCCGCCCTTCTCCGGAGACTCAGGGCGGCTTACAATGCGTTAAGCAATAGCCTTCATACGTTTGTATATTTATACAAAGTCAGCTTATTGCCCCCACAATCTGGGTCCTCATTTTACCTACCTGTTGTTGTCTCTTTTTTTTTAAGAAAGTTTTTTTTTTTAAGACAAGCAAACATTTAATACATCATTCATTTCTTCCATGTGACATTTCGGTATTAACTCCAAAAGTTTCTTCTCTTATCTCTTCTATCTTCATTCTCACCAAGTCCATTACAAAAATTTTCCACTAATATAATATTCTAGTTACAACTTTTTTTTCAATCTCTTTTAAACCTTATTTAAAGAGCCTTGGTAGCACAGTGGTCTAAAGCACCCTGTTATTAACACCAGCTGCCTGCAATTATTGCAGGTTCGAATCTCACCAGGCTCAAGGTTGACTCAGCCTTCCATCCTTTCTAAGGTAGGTAAATTGGGGACCCAGTTTGTGGGGGCAATAAGCTGACTTTGTATAAATATACAAAAGTATGAAGGCTATTGCTTAGTGCATTGTAAGCCGCCCTGAGTCTCTGGAGAAGGGCGGCATATAAATCAAAAATTAAAAAATAAAAAATAAAAAAAAATTTATATCTCTTTTCTAACCAATAGTAAAATTGATTCCATATCTTAAAATATTCTGAATCTTCTCTTTCTTTTATCATCATAGTCAGGGTGAAATCTAAAATTTGTTACTACCGGTTCTGTGGGCGTGGGTTGGTGGGGGGTGGGGTAATGTGACTGGGTGGGCGTGGCCAATTTTTTTTTACTTTTAAAACCATTTTTTACATGTAAAACCATGTTAAAAAATGCTTTCAAAAGGCTCTGACGATCCCAGCTGAGTTGCCTGATTGGCAGGCAACCCAGCTGGGATTGTCAGAGCTTGGATCGTCAGAGCCATTTAAAAGAAAAAAAAAGGCTCTGATGATCACACGGCTCAGCTGGGCATGGGGGGCGGGGGCAGGGATTTTTGCTACAGGTTCTCTGAACTGCCCGCTGCCATCGCTACCTACTCACCCGAGCCGGTCCGAACCAGAAGCATTTCACCCCTGATCATAGTTAATCTGTTCATTTCTGCACAATCTAAATTTTTTTTTAATTACTTCTCCCTCTGATGGTATATTCTCTGCTTTCCAATTTTGTGCATAAACAATCCTTGCCATTGTTATTACATGTATAATCAAATATATATTGTCTTTACTAATTTTCTCTGGTAAGATACCCAATAGGAATAGCTCTGGTTTTAAGTCCATACGTTGTTGTATCATTTCCTCCAACCATAACTTAATTTTATTCCAATAGCTCTTTGCTTCAGGGCATGTCCACCACACGTGGTAATATGAACCTGGTAACTGGTGGCATTTCCAACATTTAGCTGATTTACCTTTAAACATTTTTGCCAGTTTCTCAGGGGGCATATACCATCTGTAAAACATTTTATATTGATTTTCCTTGTATGCAGTGGACATTGTTAATTTATAATTTCTTTCCCATAATTATTGCCATTTATCCAAATCAATTGAATATCCATTTTTTTAAAAAAAACAAGTTTTATTGTTTTTTTTCTTTTCTCCTCTCCCACCTTCACCCACATCTTTCTTTTTTTTTTAACAGAGTGTTGGTCATTTCTTGTCTAATACAATTAGTCAAATTCAAATACATTTTACTCAATTAAAATTTTTGTCAATATCGTCTTCCCCCCTTTTCTTTTTTGGAATATACCTCAGTATTTCTATACTTGCATACATAAACATCTTCATTTATCCCTAAATTCTAACTTTACTATTTATACATATTTGTCCTCTTTTATTCTTAAACAATTCATTCTTTTTCTTTTTTCTTTTTTATTAAAAAGTTTTATCAAAGATTACAACCATTTTTCCCCATCCCTCCTCCCCCCCTTCCCTCCCTCCCCCCTCCCCCCACCCCCTCCACCCCCCCCTCCCTCTTCCCCCCATCCCGGACTTCCCAGATCAAATACAGGGTATCGCATTTAACAAACATAAACTAAAATATGCTATCCTTCTATAAATTCCATACTCCATCTTGGTCTTTAACTCCCCTTTAAACTAACAAAACATGATTCCCAAAAGAAAAAAAATTAATTCTATTTTCATTCATATGCTATTTGAAACATTTTAGTCCGATACTTGTTTTGAATATAGTCTATCCACCTTCTCCATTCCGATATATATCTTTCATTTGAATGGTCCTTCAGGTATGCTGAAATTTTTGCCATCTCTGCTAAATTCAATACTTTTAATGTCCATTCTTCAATAGTAGGTAAATCTTCCTTCTTCCAGTACTGCACCACCAAAAGTCTGGCTGCTGTTATTAAGTTAAAAATCAACTTAGTCTCTATAGCTGTACAGTCTGTGATTATACCCAACAAAAAGAACTGTGGAGTAAATTTTATCTTCTTCTTTAAAATATTTTGAATAATTCACCATATTTTTATCCAAAATGCCTTAATTTTTTTACATGTCCACCATATATGATAATATGTAGCATCATCACATTCACATCTCCAACACTTAGGTTGCAAACTTGAATACATACAGGCTAGCTTTTTAGGGTCTAGATGCCATCTATAAAACATTTTATAAAAGTTCTCTCTTAAATTTGTGTAAACCTTACATTTCTAACCCATATTTTTTCCCACGTTTCCATCATTATTGGTTCTTCAATATTTTGTGCCCATTTTATCATACAGTCCTTAACTAGCTCCGTTTCTGAATCTATTTCTACCAATGCATTATACAACCTTTTTATATGCATTTGACTTTGGTCTCTAATTTGTTTTACCAATTTTTTGATCTTCTCTCCATCTAGCCTGCAGCTGTCCATACTGAAACCATGTTTTAATTATCCTTTCTTCCCTTAATTGATTCAAAGATTTTAATTGTAATGTACCTCTTTCCTTGTTAAGAAGCTCTCTATACGTAATCTCATCTTGTTTTTGCTCTACACTTATGTTCTCTATCGCGTGTCTGGGTATTGTCCACATTGGTAACTTATCGTTTAATTTATACTGATACTTTTTCCAGACACGCAATAAAGAACTCCTCAATATATGACCTTTAAAAATCTTGTCCACTTTCTTGTCATATAATAAGTAAGCATGCCAACCATAAACCAAATCATATCCTTCGATATTCAATATTCTTTCCTCTGTTAAATTCATCCAATCACTAATTGCTGATAGGGCAGCTGCCTCATAGTATAGTCTTAGATTGGGCATTTTGAGACCCCCTCTTTCACGTATATCCTGCATTATTTTTTGTTTTATTCTCGGTCTCTTTCCTGCCCAAACAAAGTTATTAATACCCTTCTGCCATATCTTCAAATTTTCATCTTTTTAAAGTATTGGTATCATTTGAAAAAGAAACAAAAACTTAGGCAAAACATTCATTTTTACTGCAGCTATTCTTCCCAACAAAGACAATTGTATTTTTTTCCAATTTTCCATCTCTCTCTGTATTTTTTGCCACAACGGATCATAATTATGCTTAAATAATTTCGCATTTGATGTCGTAATATAAACCCCTAAATACTTAACTATTTTTTTATTGAAAAAGTTTTCAAATACAAATTTTCCCCCTTTTTCCCCCCTTCCCCCCACATATTATACATTTAAAATATATAAACTTTAAAATACATTTCCGCCCTCCCTCCCTATCCCTGCCCAACCACCCCTTCCCCCCCTTCGGACTTCCACTATATAAAACTATTGTAATTGCAAACACAATATATATTATTCAACCCCTTCATATTCTATCCCCTTTACTCTACTCAGCATAATCATATTCATCTCGTCTCCCTCAGCTGAAAGCTATATAATATTTTCTAGTTTGACATTTGTTTTGTATATAATCAATCCATTTTTTCCATTCTTGCACATAATTCTCTTGTGTATAGTCTTTTAAAAAAGCAGAAATCTTTGCCATCTCTGCAAATCCGGCCATCTTCTGAATCCATTGATCAATAGTAGGCAGGACATCTTTCTTCCAGTGTTGGGCCACCAACAATCTAGCTGCTGTCACCATATACAATATCAATTTTATTTCCCCCCTTGTAAAATCCTTAACTATACCCAATAGAAACAATTGTGGAGAAAATTGTAGCTTTTTCTTCAAAACGTTTTGCATAACCCACCAAATTTTTATCCAAAAAGCCTTCACTTTCTTACAAGTCCACCATATATGATAATATGTAGCATCTAAACCAGTGATGGCGAACCTTTTTGGCATTGCGTGCCAAAAGTCTAAGCGCACGTGTGCTGTCGCTCTCCCGCATGCCAGAACCCATAATGCAATGCGCGCCCCCATTTACGCATATGTGCATGACAACTCCCACGCTCCCTCTACACATGCGCCCACACTGTGCATGCATGCCCCCCCAATGCGCCCCCCCCCCACTTTTTCAAAGTGGGCCGGCATACCTCTTACCAGAGGACAACTAGGTACCGGCCGTTACCTGGTGAGACAGCTGTTCCCCGCCTGGTGTATGGTGCTGCCAAGATGGCTTGGCGAATGATCAGGCAACTCCAAAGTTTCCTGCTAAACGTGTTCGTTCTTGAGCCGCACTTGTAGGGGGGAGAGATCTGGCTAAAGAGCTGTGCTTTAGCTGTGCTAAAGAGCTGCCTCCTGCCTTCCACAATCTCCAAAGTTCCTCCCCCCATGGAATCCTAGCGTTTTCCTACCTTCCAGGATCTCCAAAGTTCCTCTTCCCATGGAATCCTAGCGTTTTCCTGCCTTCCACGATCTCCAAAGTTCCTCCCCCCATGGAATCCTAGCATTTTCCTACCTTCCACGATCTCCAAAGTTCCTCCCCTTATTGAGTGCCTCCTGCCTTCTGTGCCTCCTCAGATTTTTGCAGTTTCTCCCCCCATTGCATGCTAGCTTTCTCCTGCCTTCCTGCCACGGAGAGGCAGAACCTGCAGAGATCGGGGAAGGCCCTGCTTCTGTTCATCCACGGCAGAGACCAGAAGACTAGCTGGCCAATTGGAGGTGCGCGCATGCGTGGTGGACCTGGGGTGGGCTGACGACTGGCATGCCGGCAGAAAGGGCTCTGCGTGCCACCTGTGGCACGCGTGCCATAGGTTCGCCATCACGGATCTAAACTATCACATCTCCAACATTTTGGTTGAACATTAGGATACATACATGACAATTTCTTAGGATCTAAATGCCACCTATAAAACATTTTATAGAAATTCTCCCACAAATTCTGCGATTGTGTAAATTTAACATTCTGAACCCATATTTTTTCCCAAGTATCCATCATAACTGGTTCTGTAAAGTTTTGTGCCCATTTAATCATACAATCCTTAACTAGCTCTTTTTCTGAATCCCTTTCTAGCAAAACATTATAAACTCTCTTAATATGCATCGGTCCTTTCTCTTTTATCTGTCTAACCAATTCTACTTCATACAACATTATACCAGTTTTTTGATCTTCTTTCCATCTCATTTGTAATTGATTATACTGTAACCAAGTTAAAGTAATCCCTTCCTCCAACAGTGTTTGTAATGTCTTCAGCTGCCAACTGCCCCCTTCAGTAAGGAGTACATCTTTATATAACCCCCCCCCCCCGAGTGACTTAATATTTGTATTCCACATGGTATCAGCAAGATCCAGCCAAAGCGGTATTTTGTAATCCCATTTGAATCGGTGCTTTTTCCATATTCTCTTTTTTTTTTATTGAAAAAGTTTTACCAATACAAATTTTCCCCCTTTTCCCCCCCTCCCTAGCCCCACATTATAAGATACATATAAAAACAATATATAATTCCGTCCCGTCCCCACCCTAACCCTCCCCCTCCTCCCTCTTCCCTCCCCCCCTTGACTTCCATTATATGCAATATTAATATTCCCT
>WNWU01006261.1:0-11613 GCA_012654045.1 Ptyas mucosa | reverse complement strand
GTTCTTAAAGTACTTGCACGTAAACTAGGAGCAAAAACTTCATCAAAATCTTGTTCAGTCTGAGAAAAACCTTGAGCTACAAGGCGAGCTTTATGGGTTACTGTACCATCCATGCTTTTCTTAACTTTGTAAACCCATCTACAACCTATTAATTTTTCACCAGGTGGCAATTTCACAGGTTCATAAACACCTAACTTAGTTAAAGAATTAATTTCCTTACTCATTGCCTCCTTCCAAGCATTCTGCTCCTTATCTGGATAAAGTTTGATATCTTCATAACTTGAAGGCTCAATGTCAATCTGGCAAACCACAGTCGCTTTATAACGATCAGGTGGATGCCTTTCCCTAGTAGCAGGATTTACAGCAGATGATTCATCTGACTCCTCCCCTAAAACTACATCCTCTAAACTTACTTCCTGTTCTTCCTCCTTGATAGAGGATTTTACATCATCTAAATCCTCAGGAATATCATCAGGAATTTGATGCTCGATACTAACAGTATTATTATCATATCTATAGTCTGCACATTCTAGCCTATCCCATCCTTCATGTTCTAGAAATTTAGCACTAGCACTACAGTATACACTCGTAGTTCCCTGTGCCCAAAATCTAAAAGATCTATGATTTGATTCATAGCCAACGAAAAACATTTTTCTGGCTCTTTGTTGATCCTTTCTCCTCAAACTAGATGGAATATGTACCCAAGCTGGGGCTCCAAATGTGTGTAAATAACTAAGATTTGGTTTCCTCCCATGCCATAAGGTGAATGGGATTTCTCCTGTAGAGGAATGAACCACGTTGTTTAACACATGGTTAGCACACATAACAGCCTCACCCCATAAAGTATTAGGCAAACCAGAATCTGCCAACATAGTTCTAATCATGGCCTGTAATGTTTGACTGCTTCGTTCGATATACGAATTATGCTGTGGTCTGTACGGAGCAGACCGCTTATGCTGGATCCCTGCATCCTGCAAAAACTTTTCCAACTTTTGGTTGGTAAATTCCGTACCATTATCAGTAACTAAGCATTTAACCTTGAATTTCTGTTTCCTTTCTACAAAACGTATCCAGTTGGTAAGATGCTGGAATGTTTCACTTTTTGTTTTCATAAGATAACAGAATCCGTACCTTGAATAATGCTCAACCATGCTTAGAATATAGCAGGCACCTCCTATGCTAGGTTTCTTGGGTCCAATTAGGTCTATAAACACTACTTCTAATGGATTTGTAGTTTTAAAACCATTAACACGGTTTGCTGGTGTTACCCTACTCTTCTGCTGACTACAGGCATTGCAATTTAGATATTTACTACATGCTTGTAGTTTTATTCCTTCAGATAATTGTACTGTTTGTTTTAACGTTCTGAAGTTTAAATGCCCAAGCCTCCGGTGTAACAGATGAATACATTCATCATGTGGTTTAACATTATTATAAACAGACTTAGACTTAGCCATCAATATTGGGTTATCTCGTAAAACAAATAAATCATTTTCTAAACTTGCAGTAACAACTTTGCCATCTTTCTCAATAAAACACTTATCATTTTTGAATGTTACTGTAAACCCAAATTTCAGTAATGATTTAACAGATAATAAATTAAATTTTAACCCAGGAATATATAACATAGGCAATGGATCATTGCTAAATGACCAACGAGCAACACCCTCTCCAGCTACCTTAACTTTCCAACCATTTGCTAGTTTTACATGCTGGTTACTCTTCTCCATTTTAACAAAAGATTTCTGTTTCTAGAAATAGATTGAGAAGCACCACTGTCAACAACCCAACAATCCTGGTTAACATCAGTAGTTGAATTTGATATAGCTAAATTACAACCCTTCTTGGGTCTAATATTGTCCCTAACAGGCATTTTCTTACTTTTACAATACTTAGCTATATGCCCTTTAGCCCCACAAGCAAAACAACGTTTTACAACATAGGCAGTTGAGTACATTTTTTCTTCTTTTGGTTGTTGCACTCTCAACTGATCCCTTTCTTGTCTTCTTCTGGATTCTTCCAATAACCTACCGGTTATGCCAGCCAATGTCAGGTCATCTCTGGACAAAACCTCTAACGAAGAAACATAGTCATCATAACTATCGTCTAATGAAGAAAGAATTATATAAACTTGTTGTAGATCCGAGAAAATCAGTTCCTTTTCATGCAGCTCCTGGAAAATTCTGGTCATGGATTCCAAATGAGCCATCATATCTCCACCCTTAAGAAGATGTTGTTTAAACAATCTTCGTGTGAGATAAATATGAGCACCCACAGTGTCTCGAACATATAGTCTCTTCAACTTGGTCCAACACCTAGCAGCAGACTCTTCGCCATGAATATGGACAAGCTGCTGGTCACCCAGTGTTAGTCCAATAATGCAAAGAGCTCATTCATTGTCTCTGTTAAACTTGGTTATCTTCTTCGCATCTTCTTCATCATCAGGATTCCATGCTGTTACATCCAGTGGATTAATAACTATGTCCCAAAGTCCTTCTCTACGCAGAAATAGACTACATTTTGTAGACCAGGATACATAGTTTGTTCCATCCAGCCGGGTTATCATGGAAAAATTTGCTGCCTGTTCTAGAGCCATCTTCACTTGGATTGTTTATCACAAACACAGTTTGTACTATTCACATTAACTCTCAGTTTAGCTTTTAACAAACCTTGTTAGTTATGGTTGGCTCTGGGCCCATAACCAATGTTAAGGATATTGATGTTGTGTTACCAACCAGCAGAGTAACTGCACAAGGAAACGTTACTGAGAGCAATGACTAAGAAAACTGGTTTAGCAAAAGTTTACTTTATCGTACGAAAAAGCAGTCGCATAGTCATAAACAAATTCCAAGTCTTTACCAATTAAATCAGTCCAGTAGTTACAGTAAAACAAACTCACTCTGGTTCACAAACCACGATGGTAGCAGATCCATCAAACGATGATTAACAGATAGCAACTCCTTCACAATAGCAGCTTCTTCACAATAGCAGTTTCTTCACAATAGCAGCTTCTTCACAATAGCAGCCACTTCACAATAGCAGTAACTGACCAGGTTACAATGCGTTGCTTAAATATACTCCCAACTAGTCATTATCCAATTACAGCATGACTCAGCAAGAACGTAACATTTACAGCTTAAAGTTACAGTATACATATATTGCCTGGACAACTGGTTAGGCCCAAACCATATCCTAACACTTGCCTGTGTTTGTGATGTAGGCTTTGGCTTTAAGTAATAAACACCACCAATCAACATGGTTTCAGCAACAATATCTCCATTTTTAACTATGTAAGTTGCTTTTTCAAGGTGGTAAACCTGGAACTTTAAAACTCTAGACAAGTGAGCCTGAGTAAGCAAACTGCTATTTGCTGTTGGTATGTAATAAACATCAGGGATGAATGCATCAAGCTCTTCAACATAAACAGTTCCTTTTCCCACGACCTTACAAGGATGATTGGAAAAATAATAAAGTTCACGTAGTTCAGGTTCAGGCTCGTGCATCTCTGTGAAAAGTTCCTTTCTGTAGGTAACATGCAAAGCTGCACCACTGTCCAAAGTCCACAAAAGCCGTCTGTCGTACTCTGGATGAGGTTGTGAATCGTTGGTTAAAGCCAATGTGGCAAGTGGAGCTTGTGGATCACGCCTTGGACCACGACGACCTTGTCTTCTGCCTCTGCCTCTGCCTCCTCTGGAATCTGTTCCTCTGGACTGGTACGAGACGGGAGCTGGAACTCGTTGGGGACAATCCCAGGTGGCATGTCCCACACGATTACAGATGTAGCATGTCGGCATCCTTGGAACGTAGACCCTTCCTCGGAAGGGACGCTTCGCTGGAGCTCTTGCTGTGGGTGGTCCTCTCAAATGTGGCGTGGCTAACATGAGTGCTTCTTCAGTTAAAAGTCTGCACACATAGTCCACTGTGCGTTGAGCAATAGGCACTTGGTTAATCTTTGTAATGGCATCTTTCCATTCATAATTCAATGAGTTAATGATAATGCTGATCATTTGAATATCATCAATAAGATAGGCTCTTTCTCTCAATTCTCTTCTCATTCCTTTCAGTTTGGTTAAATGTCCTCCAATTTGTTCACCAGGTTTCAATCTCGAACCATGGAACTCAGACATGAGCAAGCATGAAGATTCAATTGAAATAGGCCTGTAGCAATTTTCCAATTGGACCCAAATTTGTTGGGCTGTTGCATCAGGTGGAAAAGTAACCTGCAGTTCAGTATCCATGGACATCAACAATGTTGTGCAAGCTTTAGTCTCTAAGTCTCTTATTGCAGGAGTCCATGGCTGGGCAGGAGGATTAAAAATCATACAGTGGGTGCCTTCTCTGCGAAGCAATAGTGTGATCTCACTGACCCAGGCCTTGCAATTCTGTCCTGACATCTTTAGTTTTGACTCACCAGCCAGTGGAGCAATAGAAGATGCCTGTTGTGGAATATGCATTTGAAATGCTGGCTGTGCCGGCAAAAATACTTGCTGTGGACCCAAAAATGGCCCTGGTTGTGCCACTGGAGGTGGACCAGGAGCTGGTCCTGGTTGCATGACTGGAGGCATATGTTCAGGCACTTGAAAATGTGGCTGCTGTATTGGGATTTGCTGTGCTCTAGCTGCGGCTGGTGCTTGAGCTGCAATATTAGCATGGCCTGCTGGAGGCGCAGTCATTTGCCTTTGCTGCATTAAGTATTGTTGTGCCCCATCTAAGAAGACACCAGCACCACCAGGGGGTGCTGGAGATTGGGCCTGTGGAGACACTTGTTGCATTGCAGTCTGAATATGTGAGTGAGTTAAGGACATATTTGATAAAGTCAGATGCAATACTTGTAAATGTTCCTGCAATCTGCAATGCATGTTGGCTCTCTCTAGTAAATTACTTTCACCGGCAGATGGTGCTGCAGTTTTAGTTTCAGGCTGCTCAGCTAATTTTTCTGCCTGCGTGGCATATGTAATCTCAGAAGGGAGGACTTTGTGTGATAAATGTGACGTGAGTACAGCTCTCTGTTCTGATTTGCCTGACACAATATCCCCTTGGGGGTGTGGCTTAGGCTTCGAAGAAGAAGCTAAGATGGCAGAGTCAGGTATTTGAAAAACAAAAGACTCACTCTTATCTGGCTCAAGCATAGATAAGGCCATTTTTGCCTGGGATAGCTCACGTTCAAAAAATCCCACTTGATCACGATAGCCTTTTATAGCTCGTTCACGTAGGGTGAGCCCAGGGCTTTGAAGGGGATAAATTATTTCTCTCTCTGCGTGGGAGGAAAAATGCTCAGCCGTTTGTGAAAACTTTGGCTTTGCACCAAGCGTTTCAAAACTTTGGGCTTCTGCAGGAGTTGTTTGAGAGCATGCATAATCAGAAGGGGATGTCACTGACCTCAGTCGCAGCACGTTGCCTTCAAAAGCAGCTTTTCTGTCTTCTTGTTCCTGAAGCCTCTGTAAGAGCATTTGATCAGTTTCTCCTCCCACGGCTGTTTCTCCTAGTCGGGTTGCTGAAGCAAGCGGTGTTTGAAGAATTGAGAACTTATTTGTGGTTCCTTCCACTGCTTCATCAGAGATATCGGAGATATCTATGTCTTTAGCTTTGTATCTGGTTTTCTTTTTCTTTTTTGGCATCTTTGCAGTTAATTAATCAGCGTTCCGCAGTCGCTAAATTAATCATCTGTCTAAATTAGCCTAGTTGCTTATCAGTTAAAGTAACAAGCAAGGAAAAGCCATAATTCAAACCATCCTTCTGCTACCACATGTCAGGGTGGCAATTAAACCCTGTTCCCTTCCTGGGGTAATTGCACTTAATTAGAGATGGACCGTGGCATTTCCCTTGAAGCATACTCGATAAGCAAAATAAATCCGAGATATATTCTAAGAAACTCATTTTATTGTAAAGAAATAAAAAAACATCTTACTGGCTAATTAGTTACATTTTGGCAGTGTTCCTGCCGGACCACTTGGCAGGCGAACAAAAGAAAAGTTAGAAGGAGAGGTGAAGGAATGTGGACATGCGCAGTAACTTAGAGATAAGATTCTGAGCATCTACAGTAAGTGTTAGAGTTCAAAGCACAGCTGGCAAATAAAAAAACACAGTGACAGGGCCGATGGAAACGCCCTGTTTTTTGCCTCCATTGGGCTGTCTGTGCCACGCTGGATCGGGATGGGGAGGTGGGGGCAGCTGATTGCATGCTTTTCACTCCAAGCAGCCAGGGCTGGAAAATGCATGGCTGGGGTGGAGCAGTCCTCCTTAACAAGCTCCAAACCATTGCTGCTGCTCCAAGCCCGGCTCTGGCTGCAGAGGCCACCAGCGGGTTTGTTAAGGCATGCAATATCCTGCTGCTAAGCTCCTGGGTTCCTCCGGTACTCCTTCCCCACCCAGTCAGTCTGTGCTCCCCTCTCGCTCCAGGCACCGATTCCCCCAGCATAACACGTGCGCAACCCCCCAAAATTTTTAAGAATTAGAGCCACAGGGAGGCAAGGCACACTCATCTCTGTTTCCCTCTAGGACCAGCCTTGGAAAAACCTGCCCTCACAATCAGACTCCCTTTCTTCCAGCACTTGTGTGAGGAACCCAGGAGCTTAGTGGCACCCTAACCCTAACCCAGCCATGCGTTTTCCAGCCCGGGCTGCTTGGGGTGAAAAGCATGCAATATGATGCCACTCCCAGGTTCCCCGCACGAGCACTGGAAGAAAATTGCCTGATGGTTGGCTGCAGCCAGAGTCAGGCTTGGAGGAGCAGCAGACGAACTTCAGGGCACACAATCTACCCCTCAAGCTCCCAATTCCCAAACCGGTGAGCTGGAAGAGAGATTTGCCATCGTGCTGGTGAGTACGGACTGAGTGGGCTTATTGCTTTTTTCCCCCGCCTCCCCATCCCAATGCAGCGTGGCCCAGACAGCCCAATGGAGTTGGAAAATGGGTTGTTTCCATCGGCCCTTCTCTTTTTTCCCCCTAGCCTCCTTTTGCCAGCATGCACCAGGCAGGCTCGGCAGGCAGTCACGATCATTAGATGGGCTTTTATTTTGTCAGCCCGAGGGGGGGGAAGAGGCTCAGAATGGTACGTAGGAAATTTCTCTGTCTCTGCAGCATCCATTGTTTGCCAGTGGGCAAGCAATGAAGATGCGGCGGCAGCGGAAGGCAAGCAGGCTGGGCTGCGGGCGCCATGTGGGAGGCAGCAGGAAAGGCAGGCAAGTGGGCTGGGCCACGTGGGCCGCATGGGAGGTAGCGAAGGAAGACTCACCAGGCAGAGATCAGCTGGGCCGCGTGGTAGAGGCAAGCGAGGGAACCAGAGAGCAGGACGTGAGTCTAGGTGAGTGGTCTAGACAGGCGAGGCAAGATAAGGAGTGACTGGGTGGGGCGGGGTGTGCGGGGCCAGCCAGTGGTGCAATTAGCCAGTTCTCCAAACTGCACAAAAATTTAACAACCGGTTTAATCCCACCTCTGCAAAAAACTCTTTTCTTTTGTTTCTGCCAATGCTACAAATAATTTCCTTAGTTTGGGGGCTTCCAAAAAAACACTTTTCCCTTTTGGAATGTGCACTTCTTGTAGGCATACTATTTCCATGTTCAATTTTTGGAGTTTAGTAATTGTTTGTCTTCGTTTTATTGGTGCATCCAATCCATTTATGTTGATTGATATTAAATTCACCTCCTCCTCCATTAAATTACTTATTTGTCCTTCCTGCTTCCCTTTCTTGTGTTACTTCCCTCTGCCGTCTTGTTCTTACCCCCTCTCTGTACTGGTTTCCAGTCTCTAACAGTTCTTCCTATCTTTATTTTGATTTGTTTTCTTCTTGACTCTTTGATTCTAATTCCTCTCTACTTTCTAATTCTTCTCCAAAGTTTTGTTCACTAAATTCCTGAACCTTTTCTATCGTATCTATTCTAATTTTTTTGTCTTCCCAGGTTATTAACATGCCTTCTGGTATTAACCATCGGAACATGATTCTATGATTGGTCAATTTAGCAGAGAGGAATTGATAATTCCTCCGTTGCTCACAAATTCTTTTGGGTAATTCTTTTAATATTATGATCTCCTTCCCTTTAAACATCAATTTATCTTCCCTTGTCTTTCTATAAATTTCGTCACGGATTGATTTCTTTGTGAACCTAACATGAATTTCACGTGGTAGTCTGTCGTTTTGCATAATTTGTACAAATTTGGTAAACCTCATCAATACTGTTCCCTAATTCCTGTCTATCTATATGTAGGGGTTCTGCTAGTAATTCCACTATGAGTTTATGTAGATCCTCCTCTCTATTTTCTACCACATTTTGAAATCTTAAGTAATGGGAGGATCTCTCTAACTCAAGACGCATCACTGTCTCTTCCAACTCCTTTTTTTCCGTTTCCAATCTCTCCTCCACAGCTTCCAGTTTCTTTTTGGTTCTCTCTACTTTAGCCTCTACTATGTTTATTTTTTGTTCATTGTTTGCTATTGATTCCTGAATCTTTTCCATTTTGTCTTCCAATTTCTTTATGTCTCCCTTTACCTCACCCATATCCCCTTTCATTTCATCATGATTGTTTTTCATTGTTTCCTGCAGTTTCATCATGACCTCTTGAATCATATTCAAAGAGGCCTGCATGTTTTGCACAGCTGCTGCTGTTCCTAATTTTTCAGTAGATGGCATATCTGTTATTAATTTCTGCCTTGCAGGTGAAGCTGTCACAGGGGTTGTCTTTTTTACTGTTTTTGTGATAGTAGCTGTATTTGACATTTTAATTTTTTGTAGAAGGGTATTCCACAACACCATATATATCTAAGGTTTTACCCCAGGTTATATCTATATCTATTTCTATTTCTAATCTTTCTTCTTAATCTTAAAGCAATATGGGATACAGAATTATCAATATCAATATCAATTATCAATAATATCAGTTCACAATTAATTTCAGGTCTATACAAAGAGAGAGTAGATGTATTTCCTATTATTAAATTAATTAAATTATTAAACAATATCTAGAAGGAAAGGAAGGAAAGAATAAGACAATAGGGAGGATCATCAAATGTTGAAGAAGGGAGTGGAATCACATATAATAAAAAAATATATAACAATATTTAGTATTATCTATATTAAATCTTAGCTAACAGGTTCCAGAGTTACATTAAAAGAAGGAATTAACTATAAATTTCAAATCTCATACAGATATATTAAGAATCCTTTACCAGTCAATATGTTTGGTTTATTTAATATCTCCAGTCAATAAGTCTTCCTCCAGTGAATCAACATTCTTTCTTCTTCAATCACATTCACAGTTCCCTTTTTTTCTCCTGTTCTCCAAGCTTAAAGGTGGCAGCTTCCAATTTGCCTAGTCACTGTCACTTCCTCCATCTCTATCTCCAAAGGCTATTCTTTACTTTCTTTTTTCTCAAATCTGCTCACCACCTACACACACCTTCAGTACCTCCTCACAGCCACAATCCCAGTTCCAACTTTCTTTGTGATTTTCTCACCAATCCAATCCACAATCCACAATTCTATCTGTCTCAGCACTGCTTGCAAAGCACTTTCACTCTCCGCCAATCTTCCTTCCGCTCCCACCGCTAAGGCACTGCTTTTTTCCTCTTTGGAGACTCACTTTTTTCCCTCGTCTGCCACCTCTACAGTTTCACTGAGACACTTCGGGTATTTTGCCTTTTGTAAAACTCTTCTCACCGATGCTTCTTGTTGCTTCTCAATATTCTGCTTCCTCATTTTCCATTTGGGCCACCATGTCTCTGGACCTGGCTCTGACAGCCGGTCTCTTCCACACTGGACTCAGGGGGTTCCACCCTCCTTGGTGGAGGATCGCCTTTCACCCCACCACCCTTTCGTTCGCTGTCCTCTTCAAGGTTCTGAGTTGCCGTTATCAGCTTTCAGACATGGAAAATCGGGCAGGAGAAGCAGAGATTCCAGTTCCCTGCACCGCACCAGCATGACGGTAACCCCGGATGTTTTTTTCATTCTTCAAAAAGAAAGGCAGTGAGATGGGGGCACAACTGAATAGCCAAAGTTCCATAATTGAGAGTCATCCCTCACACCCCTTCGTTATCTCTGATCAAAGCAGTTAATTTCACCATCTCTGCTAATTGTCAATTTTATCACGCTCCAGGGGTGCGCACACGCTGTTTACGAGCGATTGCGCACTCCAGCCCCCAATGCGCGACTTGTGTCTTGGGTTGCACAGAGCCTCAGGCCCTGGATCCGCGGCTGATGTTGTGTAATGCCAGGTTGGTTGTTAACAAAGCCCCCAAGAACTTCCGGTGGGACTGCGACATTGCCGGACGCTTCTTTTTGAAGCGCCAGCCCAGGGCTTCGTAGAACTGCAAGAACAGCGACTATCGGCTGTCTTGCGGTTTGAAAACTTTCCCCCTGGTATGAGGGGGGAAAGTGAGTAGACGGGTGGGGTAGAGCTCCCTGAGAGTGCCAGATTTTACCCATAATCTGGCGCTCGAAGATGAGAGCTCCCCGCTAAGCCTGTCAGTACTCCGGACCCTGGATGCCTCTGCTTTGCAGAGCTAGATGTCGTTACCATCCCAGCACCAACTTTAAACAGATATTCTTTGAATCAAGCTGGCGGAGCACAAGCAGTATGAATGAAACAGCAAGTATTTTTTTTTTCCTTTTAACTCCAAAGATTTACTTTCTTTAAAAGATTCTTCCTAAGCTGAAAGTGAAAGCAAGATGGCGTTTGAGTTTTAATGGGGCGTGAAGAAGTGAAAGCTAAAAGTAATTATTGACAAGCCCCTGTTTGAAACGTAAAACTCCTTTTTGAAAAGTGGATGTAACAAGAAAGGAATAATAATAATTGAAGCAGCAATACAAATTACAAATTGTAAAGGATCCTTTTTTTTTCTCTTCTTGAAACTCTTTTTTTCTTTTTTCTTCCCCTTTTTTTTCTGTCCTTCTGGAAGGGAAGGAAGAAGGGGGGTAAGATGGCTGGGCTTTTTGAAAGCAAAGAAAGCAAAGGAGGGTTATTTAACCCTCAATGGTCTGATTTTGAGGAAGCTTTGAGTTCAATCACCTCTGCTTTATTGAAAAGAATTGATACTATATTTCAAGCTTCTCAAGCTAGAAACAATGAAATACATGGAAATACTGAGTTGCAATCTAGCAGTGGGGGATTGAATGAAGAGCTGGGAGATGTAAAAAAACAACAATAGATCATAGCAGTTTTTACTGAGGAGAGAAAGATGAATGTTGTGCAGAATAAGGAGCAAGAAGTGTTGGAAGCTGATGAAATTTTGGTTCCACGAATTTTTTTTTATAAAACTCAATCTGCACTCAAAGAGTTGTTTCCAGAAGAAGCTACATTTCTGCAAAAATTTTATAATATGCAATCCCAAAAACCGCAAAATTTTACTGGAGCTAAAAAAGGCAGAGGGATCAAAGTTAAGAAGAAAGTTCGTAAAAAGGAAAAGAAGAAAGACTGGAGAAATGGAAAATAACCCTGCTTGATGAGATGATGGTCCTTAAAAAGTATTGTTTAACTGTTTAAAGATTTTGAATTTTTTGGAAAAAAAAAACAGACAGCAGTTTAATGCCAGTTAACTAAGCGATGAGCGACGATGAGGAGGCAACCTACAGCTGTATTGGAATATTTGAGAAGAATAAACAGATCACAGCAATGCTGGTGT
>WNWU01006257.1:0-12208 GCA_012654045.1 Ptyas mucosa | reverse complement strand
GGGGGGGAGAAAATGTATGTAAAACTTTTAAAACTTTTTCAATAAAAAAAAAACCCCGATATAATTTGTATTCAGGAAGTCCACATAAAAAAAGACGAAGCATTTCGTTTAGATTACCCCAAATTTGGCAAAGTATTTGTGTCGCTAGCCGTAAAAAAGAAAAGGGGAGTAGCTATATATGTTAAGAAAGGGATAGAAGCTGAATGCAAATACAAAGATGAAAAAGGGAGAATACTTATAGTGGAAATAACAAGAGGTACCTCTAAAATGTTGTTAGTAGAGATATATGCCCCAAACAAAAAACAAGGGAAATTCTTTGACAAATTACATGAACAGCTCGCAAAATGGCCACAAAATGAAATTTGTTTACTAGGAGATATGAATGGAATTATAGACCCGAACAAAGATTATAAAAGCAAGAAAATCAGGAAAAATAAAAGATCTCCCTTACCCAAAAGTTTTTTTGATTTAATTGACGAAATAAATTTAATAGATATGTGGCGTACACTCTATCCCCATGAAAGATAATATACATTTTACTCGATTCCGCAGAACTCTTGGTCCAGAATAGACATGATATGGGCCACTAGGAAACTAGGATTAGAAATCAAAAAAGTCGATATATGCACAAATACTTGGGCGGATCATAAACATTTGGAAATCAATTGGCATTATAGGAATAAGAAGAAACAATCGAGATGGACCTTAAAGACAAACCTGTTAAACGATAAAGAGTTTTTATCAAAAATAACCAAAGAAATCAAACAATTTTTTATAGAAAACAGGAAACAAGATACGGCCAAAGAAATCATTTGGGACACTATGAAAGCCTATGTGAGGGGGGTAGTTATTTCACACATGGCTTTTAGAAATAAAGAAGAACGGAAGGTGAGAGATGGTCTTACTAAAACTTTAATAGAAATTGAAAAGGAATTACAACAAAGTCCAGGAGATGAGGTGAGCAAACGAAAATTGTTGACGACAAGGCATAGAATAAATATATTAGACCAAGAGGAGATGGCGCAAAAAATAAAGAGATCCAAACATTATTGTTTTGAAAATGCCAACAAGTCAGGAAGGTGGCTTGCCTATAAATTAAAAAAAGAAAAAGAAAAAAACCAGATATTGGTATTAGAAGATTCTAAAGGTAATACACTAACAAAGGAAGAGGACAAGCTAGAAAGTGTGAGGGAATTTTATGAGAACTTATACAAAGACGAAAAGATCGAATCTAATAAGATAGAACAATATTTGATAGATGCTGACCTTCCTCAAATTACAGAAGAAAAAGAGATGTTGAATAGAAAAATCACAGTAGAAGAACTAAAAATAGCTCTCTTTAAAATAAAAAAAAATAAATCTCCAGGTCCAGATGGACTTCCAGGAGAATTCTATGTAAAATTGGAAGAAACATTAAACTCAGAGTTATTAGAATTATTCAATGAGACCTTGATTGGCTCAAAAATCCCGGACACCTGGAGGGAAGAATATTTAACGCTTATATGGAAAGAAGGAACCAACCCCAAAAAAATAACAAACTACAGACCTATCTCCCTTCTGAACTTGGACTACAAATTGTTCATGAGCATAATAGCAGAGAGAGTTAAAAAAATTCTAAACCCTTGGATTCACAGTGATCAAAATGGATTCCTCCCGGGGAGGCAAATTAGAGATAACCTGAGAATAGTACTAAATACAATAGAATACTATGAGCAACACTCCGAAAAACAGTTAGCATTAATGTTTGTCGATGCCCAAAAGGCTTTTGACAACTTAAACTGGAGCTTTATGATAAATCAAGTTAACTTAATGGGATTCGGGGCAAATTTCAGGAAGATGATACAAAACATCTATCATAAGCAGAGAGCTAATATATTATTGAATGGAGATAAGACCCAGACATTTCAGATTCATAGAGGAGTAAGGCAAGGATGCCCCCTTTCCCCCCCTACTCTATGTCCTGGCGTTGGAGGTGCTATTGAGAAAGATTAGAGCGAATAAAGAAATTAAAGGACTCAGGGTCAGGAAGGAAATCTATAAAACACAAGCCTTCGCGGATGATGTAGCCCTTATCATAGAAGACCCACTAGAATTGGGACCAAAAGCCTTGCAAGAAATACAAAATTATGGCCAAGTGGCTGGCCTTAAATTGAATAGAGAAAAAACTAAAATAATAGTGAAAAATATGACGGAAGCACAAAAAAAAAGAATTGGGAAATCTATTAGGTCTCCAAATAGTCAAAAAAGTCAAATATCTAGGAATTTGGATCACAGCGAGATGCTCATCACTAAAAGATGATAATTATACCCCACTATTGAGTAAAATACAGGAGGAATTAAGGAGATGGGAAAAACTAAAATTGTCTTTGATAGGGAAAATAGCGGCAATTAAAATGAACATTCTACCTAAAATCTTATTTCTATTTCAAAACGTCTCTCTAAAATTAGATAGAAAATTCTTCCAAGATCTGAAAAAATATGTTAGGAATTTCATTTGGGAAGGAAAGAAATCAAGAATTTCACTCAAAGTATTACAAGGGAAAAGAAAAATGGGCGGATTTGGACTCCCGGATTGGGAAACCTATCAAAAAGCAGCGAAACTAATCTGGATCAAAGAGTAGATCACTTTACGGAATAAGAGAATTCTAACGATTGAAGGCCATGACCTACAAGAAGGGTGGCATGCTCACCTCTGGGACTTTAAAAATAAGAAGAAATCCTATTTCTACAAACATAAAATCAGAGAAACTCTTACACAAACATGGCAAGAAGTCAGACAGAGGATCTACACCAAAGTTCCAAATTGGCTTTCCATCATGGAGGTCTTGACTGCCCCAAACAGAACAGAAATCAATAAATTTGGTACATATAAAGAAATCTTAGAAGAAAATGGAAAATTTAACCACTTGATACTTTGAAAGAACAAGGCTATAAGCTAGATTGGTGAAATTACTTGCAGATGAATTCGAGATATCAAAAAGACAGGGACCAATTCGGTATTGAAATGAAATATGGAAATTTTGATAAAATTATATGGGGAGTAGATAAGAAAATGTTAACTAAATTATATAACTTCTTATTGGACGAGGATAAGGCAGAGGTTATTGCAAAAAATCAATTAAGTATTTGGGAAAAATTTTTTGGATACTATATTAATTATACTGACTGGGAGGAAGCATGGAACAGAAATTTTAAAATCACAAAATCAGCAACGTTCAGAGAGAACCACTATAAAATACTACATAGATGGCATCTAGCCCCAGCTAGATTAGCAAAAATGTTTCCAAATCTCTCACCCAAGTGCTGGAAATGTGGTAAAGAAATTGGTACTTATTACCACATGTGGTGGTCCTGCCCAGAGGTAAAAAGATATTGGTCCAAAGTACGACAATGGTTACGTGAAATATTGGATCAGGAGGTAACATTATCCCCAGAATTCTTCCTTTTGGGCATAGTAGGTGATGGCCCAAATAAAAATAAAACTCAACTCGCAATACAGATAATAACTGCGGCCAGATTAGTGTTAGCGAAATTTTGGAAAAGCAAAACCCAACCATCAGAAGAAATGTTAATAAATAAAATCCTAGAGTGTGCAGAAATGGCGAAGATAACAAGTCTGCTAATGGATGATGAGACATGTAAATATAACGAAGTATGGGGAAATTGGTACAATTGGTTAAATAATAAGAAAAGTAAATGATTTGTTTTGTATATGAATAGCTTTGATGAAATGTATACATAGTTTACAAATAGAATAGTGAGAAAATTAGCCTAAGATGAAGTAGATTGGATATATGATATTTACTTTATAAGAAACACTGTATCTCCGAATGACACATAGAATTTGTCAACACCTTTTTTTTCTGTTTTTTAATTTTGAAAACTCAATAAAGTATGTTAAAAAAAATAAATAAATAAAACTAATCTAACCACTGGCCATGTGTTTTGCAAATTATCCATCCACTCCTATGGAGGGGATGTGAGGGGATGGTGGGTTCTTCTGTGGGTAGTTCAGGCATGGGGCTGAAATCCTGGCCTGTCGCTACTCTAAAAGGGGTAAAACCAGCACTTGAGTGTACATAGTTATTTAATGCAACTTCAGCAAAAAGTAAAAGTTTGGTCCAGTTATCCTGTTGAAAATTAATAAACATCTTAAATATTGTTCTAGCATCAAGTTCAATCTCTGAGAATTGTCGTTAGCACACGCATGATGTGATGAGCTTGTGCCAAGTAAGCTCAAAAATGCCTTCCAAAATTTGGAGGTGAATTGATCCGCTCTGTCGGAGATGATCCTTTGTGGAGCTCCATGAAGCCTATAAATATGTATTAGGAATAATTTGGCTAAACTTTTAGCAGTTGGGATCTTTTGGCAAGGTATAAAATGTGCCTGTTTTGAAAACAGGTCTTTCATGACCCAAATGACAGTATTTCCCGCACTGTCTGGCAGTTCTACAATAAAATCCATAGCAATCTCTCTCCATGGCACTGAAGGCTCAGCTACTTTCTGTAAGAGTCCTGGAGTTTTCCCCTGATGTCTTTTTGTTGCTGCACAAATGGGGCAGCTAGCTACATAGCTTTCTATGTCCTTTTTTAGTGATGGCCACCAAAATTGTCATTTAATTAGGTGAAAATGTCCAGCTAATTTGGAGTCGTGGCACCTTGCCATTAAGCATAGTCTTTAGCTGGCTGGAACATACAACTTCCCTCCCACCCAAGCCAAGTCCTCTTTTATCAGACAGCTGAATTTGTGGTTCAAAAACTATTCCTCGGTGGCCAATGCTTGTTTAAAAGTTTGGGTAGTATCACTGTCCATCAATGTTTCTTTCTTTTCTTTCTTTCTTTTTTTAAATCAAGTTTTATTGATTTTTTGCCCCCACTTTCACCCACATCTTTTTTTGAACAGAGTATTGGCCATTTCTTATCTTATACAATTTTTCAAGTTCAAGTACATTTTACTCAATTACAATTTTTGCCAAAATCTTCCTTTTCCCCCTATTTTTTCTTTAATTTCATATCTCAATATTTCTATATTTATTTATATATATAAGCAACATCTTGTTTATGAGGTCATGAGGGTGTTAAGGTTTTTAAAAGTTCTTTGTACTCTTTTTTAACAAGGCTTTTAGGGGGACTGGGGAGGGGGTGGGGTTATGATATCCGGTGGGAGGAAGGGGAGGCTCCTCCTGGTTGTTGGCAGTCCAGGTCAGGGGAGGGTCATGGTGTGATTGGAGTGGGGGGTGGGGTCCCCTGGGACTCAGGGAGGGGGGGAAAGGGCTTTAATCCCTGTTGTGATGGGGAATGGCCACAGTGGGTCGAACAGGAGGCGATGCTGGGGGTTGGGAGTGCAGCCCCACTATCTTAATGCGGTGGCCTGCTCCGGCCCCCGGGATACTGCCTGCCTCCCTGGGGGTCTGAGAGAGAGGGTCCCTGGGCTTAGGCTGGTTTATTTTAATGCCAGGTCTGTGGTTAACAAAGCTCCCTCATCAATGAACTGATTGAGGAGGAAAATGTAGACCTGGCTTGCATTACAGAAACTTGGCTGGGCACGGAGGGAGGTGTCCCTCTGAACAAACTCTACCCAAACTCTTTTCGGATGCTATACCAGCCAAGGACCCAGGGGAGGGGTGGGGTGGTGGTGGTTGTTCTTAGGGAGGCCCATGGTCCATGGGAAGTCACTGCTCCTCAGATAGACAGATGTGAGTCCCTACTCATGAGATGGGGACCACAAGGTCAGTTGGCCCTGTTGATTACGTACCTATCTCCCAGCTGTGTATTAACAGCCCTGCCTGGGCTGGTAGATGCCATATCAGGGCTGGTGGTTGAATTTCCCAGACTCATTGTGCTGGGGGACTTTAACCTACCCTCCCTAGGGGAGGCGTCAGGAGCTGCCTGGGAGTTCATGGCTTCCATGGCAGCCATGGACCTGACCCAGATAATACAGGCCCCGACTCATCAGGGGACACACACACCCTATCTAGTTTTTATCTTGAAGCAGTGGCGGAGTGAGTTCGGTGGGGGTATGCCAGTTATTTACCCCCTGTCATGGACCGATTACTATCTCCTTAGGCTAGGCTTCCATTATGCTGCCCCCTGCTGTGGGAAGGCAGAACTGACCACCTGGTTCTGCCCCAGGCACCTGATGGACCCTGAGTGGTTCCAGACAGAGCTTGGGACTATACCTCTCTCTCTTTCTCACGCCCCAGTCGAGACTCTGGTGGATGCCTGGGATAAGGCGGCTGCTGGTGCTCTCGACCAGGTTGTGCCTTTGCGACCTCTGACCCGACGCAGATCCCAGTTGGCCCCTTGGTTTACTGAGGAGCTCCGGGAGATGAAGCATCAGATGAGAGGCCTAGAGAGCTGTTGGAGATCCAGCCGTTCCGGGTCTGACCGAGTGCAGTTGAGATTCTTCACTTGATCTTATCTGATGGTGATGGAGCGGCGAAGTGTGTTCACTTCTCCGCCCTCATCATGTCCACAGATAATCACCCGGCCACCCTGTTCAGGGTGTCCTGCTCCCTTTTGAATCAGGGAGCAGGGGATGACCCTATGCAGGGACAGGCCAAGGAGTATAGTCAGCATCTGTGGGATAAGATCGCTCGGATTCGGGATGGGATGGACTCCAACTGGGCAGGGTTGGCAAAGGAGCTGCTGGTGGGACTGGTGATTTGGGACGAGTTTGTTCCTGTTACTCCCGAGGAAGTGGACAGGATCATGGGAAATCTGAGTACCACCACATGTTTGTTGGACCCATGTCCCTCCTGGCTCATGTATTCGGCCTGGGAGGTTACACGTGGCTGGATCCAGGCAGTGATTACTGCCTCCTTGGGTGAGGGGAGTTTCCCGGCCACCTTGAAGGAGGCGGTGGTGAGACCCCTCCTCAAGAAACCTGCCTTGGGACTTCCGGTAGCACTGCAGGCGCTGACAGACACTCTTTTGGGATCGTCAGCCCTGTGATTTTGTTAAAACCGCTAAGACAGCACAAATCAGCTGTCTGGCAGTTTGGAAACCTTCCTCTTGGGAGAAGAGAGGAAGGTGAGTAGCCGGACAAAGGTAGAGCTCCCCAAAAGCCCTAGGAGCAATTTTGGGGCTTGGAGGGTGAGAGTCCCTGGCAAGTCTGACTGATCTCTGAATCTGGGATTTCTCTGCTTTAAACAGAGCAAGATGCCATGACCACCCCTGCAATCAACATTTAGATTCAAAATAATTTCAAAGCAGGCAGAACAAAAAACAGGAGTCCTAGCAACTGCAAGTACTGAACTTTAACTCTGTTTCTATATTTCTTCCTTCCAAGATTCCTAAAAAGGAAAGGAAAAATGGCGCCCGAATTGTAAAGGGTGTGAAAGTGAAAGTGAAAGTGAAAGTGTCACATCATTAGCGCTTCTAGCGCTTCTAAGGCTGTTTAAGCTTAGTGGATTCTATACCAAAGGAAGAAAGATTTAAAGTGGAAAAATTACAGTTTGGATTTTAAATAAACTACAATACTTACAAAAGATTTAAAAACATTTGGACTTACTGATTTGGTTGCTGTAAGAAGTATAAACTGAAAGCTAAAAATGGCTTCTAAGCAAATAAAATCTGGTTTTAAAAGTGCTGATGGATCGCCAGCACAGCCATCCAAATTACAATCTTTGTCTACTTCAAACCCACAAATATTGACTTTGGAAGTTCTACAGGAATCCCTGCAGGATGCTTTGAAGCAACAAACCTCCTTTTTAGAGGGGAAAATTAAAGGAGTGTCTGAAGAGATGGCTGAAATTAAAGATGTCATTCAAGCTCGAAATAAGGAAATAAGAGAAGATATAGTAATGGCATTTTGGGGTCTGGCAAAACACACTGAATTGTTGGATGAAAGTAGAAGAAATTAACCAGTCTAACTTGAATTTGGAAAATAAAATGGAGGAAGTCCAGACCAAGGTGGACAGGGCAGTTGAAGAAGTGGTGATGTTACAATATAGAGCAATGGAATTTGCCCTGAGAGTAAGAGGTTTGAGAGAACATAATCATGAGAATTTGAGGGAGATCTTTGCAGGGGCTTTTGCAAAGATAACTGGGGAGCAGCAAGCAGATCTCTCATTGCAAATTGACAAAATATATTGTGGTAATTCCTGGTTTGCTAGACAGAATCAATTGCCAAGAGACATTGTGATTTATTTTACAACAAGGAGGACTCAAAATGAAATTCTACAAGCTTTCTACAAAAATAAACTTCAAATGGCAGGAAAAGAGGTTTTAGTGCTGAAAGAAATCCCCCCCAAAATGTTGAGAAACAGAAAGGAGTTTGTTTTTTTGGCGGATGAACTCAGAAACCAACAGATTCAGTTTAGATGGGATGTTCCAGTTGGATTGGTGATGAACTATATGGGAGAAAGGTATTGTTTTAACACAATCTGGAAGGCAAGATATTTCTTTACTAATGTACTAAAGGCAGGATGCCCACCATCTCAAGAAATGAGGAGAAGAGAAGAAGAACTGGCAATACAGGGACAGAAGGAAAGCAAACAGCCACAAGCAGCAGGAGAGACCTCGCTTATTGAAGAAGATTTATTGCAACTTTTTGGTACTGTTCAACCTTTGGAAGTAGCAGAAAAAAGAGAACCAAAAGATCAAAGGCAGACCCGGGCAGCAGCAAAGTGAAAAGAACAAGATTTAAAGATACAGCAAACCCAAATGAAAGCTCAAGAAATTACAAAAACAGAAGCAGTGGGGGGGAGGGGCAAGGCTGAAGAGAAAGGTGCAGGAGGATCTTCAGCTGGCCCTTTTAAAGCTTCAAGGCGCCAAGAATGGCAACTAAATTTTTGACTTGGAATGTCAATGGTTTAAATTCACCACAAAAGAGAAAGAAAATATTTCATTATCTGAAACAGTTTAAAAACGATGTAATTTGTCTGCAAGAAACACATATTAGAGTGACAGACCAAAAATACTTGATAAATTCAAGATCGGGGACACATTTTGTAGCATCTGCCCCAGAGAAGAAAAGTGGTATAGTTGTATACCTAAAGTCAGATCTAACAGCTAAATTAATTGAGGCAGATGCTCAAGGAAGATATATCACAATTGAATTTCTAATAGAAGGGAAGAAAACACTTTTAATTGGAGTATATGCTCCCAATCAACCACAAGAAAAATTCTATAAGCTTTTGCATACCAAAATAACACAATGGGATTATAAATCATGTATATTTATGGGGGATTGGAATGGAGTATTAGACACACAAAAAGAGAAATAAGGATTACTTCAAAATATCCAAAAACGTGCAAGATTGCACAAACCTTTTTTTGATATGATGGATGATATGGAGTTGAGAGATATCTGGAGGGAACGAAATCTGGAAGAAAAGGATTTTACTTTCTTTTCTGATAGACATCAATCCTTTTCCAGGATTGATTTCATGTTGATTACTAATGATTTCTTTTCTAGGGTAAAGAAGACGAAGATATGTTTTCCAGCGCTTTTTGGATGCAGAGAAGGCATTTGATCGATTGAATTGGCAATTTTTATTGAAAATAATAGAAAAGATGCAGTTTGGAGAATACTTTACACAATCTATTAGGGCAATATATCAGAGACAAACAACAAAAATAATAATTAACGGTGGTTTAACAGAAACTTTTAAAATAGAAAAAGGAACAAGACAGGGATTCCCTTTATCACCATTCTTGTTTATTTTAACTTTGGAACCATTATTGAATAAAATACGAGGGTCAAATAAAATAAAGGGAATTAAAATTAGACATCATGATTACAGACTAAGAGCATTTACGGATGACTTGGTTGTTACTTTAATTAAACCAGTAAAATCAGCTACAGGTTGAATGGATATAATTAGCCAATATGGTCAAATGTCTGGATTTATAATAAATAAACAAAAAACAAAGATAATAGCTAAAAATATGACGGTAAAGCAAAAAGAAGAACTAGAAAGACTAACAGGATTTGAAATAGTAAAAAAGGTTAAATATTTAGGGGTATATATTACAGCTTCAAATGTTAAATTATATAAAAATAATTATGAATTATTATGGCAAAAAATGCAGAAAGAGATGGAGAATTGGGGTAAATTGCAATTATCTCTGTTGGGGAGAATAGCAGCAATAAAAATGAATGTTTTACCTAGGTTTTTATTTTTCTTTCAAATGATACCAATACTCAAGAAAGATGATAACTTGAGGGAATGGCAAAATAATAATTTTGTTTGGGCAGGGAAAAGACCAAGAATAAAGTTAAAAATAATGCAAGATATACGTGAAAGAAGAGGTCTTAAAATGCCTAATCTAAGATTATACTATGAAGCAGCTGTCCTAACAATAATTAGTGACTGGTGTCAGGTTATGATGTTATCTCGAATAAATTGCATTTCCAAACACATAGTCTTTGATGAAACCTTTCATTTATTGAGAATAACGATCTGACCCAGACTCCATCGTAGCTGAAACTGACCCTCTGACCCCAAACCCTTCCCTTTCCATTCCTCAATTCTCAGCGTTTCATTGGCCATCTTCCAAGTCACTCTCGTCATCTCTGCTACTTCACTTCACAGAAATGTCCCCTCTCCCATCTCATCTCCTAGGGAATATTATCTGCTGGGAAAATAAGTAGGTAAAAGTCAAGCTGCTTCTTCTCTCATGTCAGCGCTGGGACAAAAGCAACGTGGAGCACTGACATCTGGCCCCTCCCCTTTCATTTTTCCAGGGACGCCTGCCGCAAACCCCCCCCAACAAGTTAAGTATCGTTACCCTGTCCAAGTGTGTGTGCCCCCCTCCCGCCTTGTCCAGGTGATCTGCATGGAATTTGGCTATAAGGCAGTTAGCTTGGATGTTTGTACTCTTCACCCAGGAAGCCTCTGACAATTGGTAACCCGTCCATTTAATTAAGTATTGGAGACACCCCCTGTGCCATCTTGAATCAAGAATTCGCTGTACCTCATAGTGAGTGGGCAACTTCAGTTGTACTGTAACTGGGTTGATTACTTTTACTATAGGGAATGGCCCTATAAACTTTGGGCCCAATTTTCTGCTTGGAAGTCTAAGTCTCAAATACTTGGTGAAGAAGGAGACTTCTCTCCCACTCGAAACGGTCTTTAGGGAGTTCGGTGCTTGTCTGCTTGTTTCTTATAGGATTGTGCCACCTTGGCCAACGCCCTCTTAATGTTCTCCCAGGTTTCTCTCAACATGGTCATCCAATCGGTCAAGCTGACTGGGGAAGGGGTCTCCCTCGGGTACTCTGGCATGGGGACAAAATCCATACCACTCACTATTTTAAATGGGGTTAATCCCGTGTTACTGTGGACAGCATTATTATATGCGACCTCCGTAAAAGATAGGAGGTCTGCCCAATTGGACTGTTGGTAGTTGATGTAGCATCTTAAGTATTGTTCTATCATGGCATTCAGTCTCTCCGCCCCCCCCATTGGTGCTCAGGTGAAATGCTGAGCTGAGGCCTTGGGATGACCCTATGGATTGTAAAAACTCCCTCCAGAATTTTACTGTGAACTGGACCTGTCGGTCAGAGATGATTCTTCTGGGGACTCCATGCAGGCGGTAGATGTGTTTTAGGAACAGTTTGGATAACTGGCGGGCTGAGGGTAACCCGCTGCAAGGTATAAAGTGTGCCTGTTTGGAGAATAAGTCTGTTACAGTCCAGATCACTGTGTTTCCACCAATCCTCGGTAGTTCTACTATGAAATCCATCGCAATCTCCTCCCATGGTCTTGTCAGTTCAGCTACTGGTTGCAGCAGTCTGGGAGGGCATCCTGGTCATTTCTTCATCGTGGCACAGATGGTACAACTTTTTACATAACTGTCTACGTCCTTTCTCATGTGGGGCCACCAGAATCGTCTTTGTACTAAGTGCAGAGTCTTTAGGAAGCCGAAATGTCCCGCTGGTTTAACGTCATGGCTCCTCTTGAGGATCAGGGTGTGTAGAGTCTGTGGGACATAGAGTTTTGTTCCTTTCCATGCTAGTCATCCCTTTTTGTCAAGAGATGTTGATTGTCTCGAAACCAGGGGTCTGCCACTTTTTCAGTTTTGAGTCTTGTCGTTAAGTCACTTTCAAGTTGGTTCTGCTGGTTGCGCCGTTGCCATCTGGTGACCAGCTGACCCACTACCTGGGTAGAGGGGATGATGGCATTCACTACCTGCTCCCGCTCACTGTTGTACTGGTGTTGTGTCTTCGGCTCCCGAGCCCGGACCTCCGGAGGAGGAATCC
>WNWU01006253.1:0-10962 GCA_012654045.1 Ptyas mucosa | reverse complement strand
GGGGGAGGGAGGGGGAAGAGGGAGGGGGGATGGGTGGGAGAAAATGCTTGTATTTTGAAAAACTTTTTAAATAAATAAATTAAAGCGTTTGAAAGCTTGAAACGGCTGTTTGCAGAGGAGCCCATCCTTCAGCACCCGGACCCAGATAGGCAGTTCATTGTCCAGGCTGACGCCAGCAACGTTGCAGTGGCAGCAGTGCGCCTCCAGGAAGAACCCCAAGGGCGTCTGCTTCCTTGCGCGTATGTGTCCAAAAAACTCACGGACACCGAGCGGAGATGGGCAGTATGGGAGAAGGAAGCCTTTGCTGTTCATTGGGCTCTTCTATCATGGCGGCACTTCCTAGAGGGAGCCAAGATCCCCTTTGAGGTATGGTCAGACCATAAAAACCTCGAAGCCTTAAAGACCCCATGACGGCTCTCCCCCAAACAGGTCCGCTGGGCGCAATACTTCAAGCGGTTTGATTTCAAGCTGAAATACATCCCAGGGGGGAAGAACCTGCTTGCAGATGCCCTGTCAAGGAAACCCCAATATGACAGCCAGAGGGAAGACGTCAACCATGCCATCATCCCGGACATGCAGAGTGCGGCGCAAGTCACTACCCGGAGTCAGGCCAGCAGGCGGACTGATCCCATCAACGGGAAGCTAACTGCTGACTTGAAGGCAGCACTATCTACTGATCCATGGCTAGCCGACAATTGAGACACTTTGATGACCCGTGATGGACTAGCTTGGAAAGGTTCAAAAATTTACACCCCCAACAGCATGAGACTCCTGGTGCTCCAGCGTAGCCATGATTCTCGATTGGCTGGTCACTTTGGATTTCTAAAGACCCTTCATCTGATTAGACGGCAGTTTTGGTGGCCAAAGATGAAAGCTGATGTGGAGGACTATGTAAAAAGTTGTGCCACATGTGCCAGCAATAAGACAAGACCGGGGAAGTTAGGACCGAAATATTTAGGTCCCTTCCCCATAGTGAAAGTGATTAACCCAGTGACTGTACAGTTAAATCTCCCCCGCATACTGGGAAAAATTCATCCTGTTTTCCATTGCAGCCTGTTAAAGCCTGCTGTGGGATCTAAATTGAGACCTCAACCTGCTGCTCCCCCAAAGCTGATTGTGCTGTAGGGTGAGACTCATGAGGTGTAGAAGATTTTGGACTCTAGATTGCAGAGGGGACGTTTGCAATATTTGGTTCATTGAAAAGGATACCCCTTGTCTGAAGCCACGTGGGTGAAGAGTTGGGATGTTCAGGCAGACACCTTAGTCAGGCAATTTCATGATAAATTCCCTGATAAGCCTAACGGTCCTCCTGGGTGGGGGAGAGGTGGTTAATGTGCTAATTGTGTTAACCCCTGACTTAAGTCTTGTTCCAGGATGCGTTCCTTTCCTGAGGAGGGGGAAGCCTGCCAGTTTTGGAAGACAATTTTCTTTTTTGCTTCTTAACTGCCACATATTTTAGCTGGGGAAGTTGGGAGGGGGTTGTTTTTGGAGCGGTAGAAAGTTAGTCATAACAACATTCCGTATTCAAGGACTTTTGCCTGCGTCTGATGGAGACTGCCTGAAGATTGTATCCAGTGGAGTGTGAAGAGTTGATTGGACAATGTGATGAACTTGTGGGTGTGGGGCAGGGCTGTGAACTCTTAGCTGGGTGGGGAAAACCTGGAAGCTTTCAGATTCGGGTTTCCCCAGATGTGCCAACATGACATCTCTAATAAATTGGAACTTTGAGGAACATCAGGCCTCAGAGCTTTATTTTGTTGGGGGTGTTCCTTGGAACCCTGACACCATCATTTTCAACTGTTTTATCATAAATTGCCAATTCACGTTATCAAACGCCTTTTGCGCATCTAAAAACAACAGCGCTATTTGCTTCTCTGAATGTAATTCATAATATTCTAGTGTATTTAATATAATTCACATATTGTCTCTAATTTTTCTTTTTGGTAAAAAGCCACTTTGGTCAAAATGTATAAGCTCATTTAATAATTTATGTTTCCACCATGATTGATGCAAAAATCTTATAATCCACATTTAGTAGAGATATCGGTCTATAAATCTTTATATATTGCAGATCTGCCTCTTCTTTTGGTATTAAAGATATATATGTGCCTCCATCCATGAGTCCGGAATTTTAGCTTTAAGTAGTAGTTCATTAAATACTTGCAGCATCACATTGCTTAATACATCTTGTAGGGTTTTATATACCTCTGCTGGTAATCCATCCGGACAGAGGCAATTCTGGTGGCCCAGCATGAAAAGAGACATGGACAGTTATGTGAAAAGCTGCACCATCTGCGCCACTATGAAAAAATGACCAGGAAAACCCCCTGGAGTGCTGCAACTGGTGGCAGAGCTGACGAGGCCATGGGAGGAAATCGCAATGGACTTTATTGTGGAGTTGCCAAAGAGCGGGGGGAATATGGTGATCTGGACGGTGATTGACTTATTCTCCAAGCAGACACACTTCATACCCTGCAGCGGACTACCCTCAGCCCACCAGTTAGCCAAACTGTTCCTGAAACATATCTACCACCTGCATGGAGTACCATGAAGAATAATCTCAGACAGAGGGGTCCAGTTCATGGCTAAGTTCTGGAGGGAGTTCCTGCGGTCTACTGGGTCATCCAAGGGCCTTAGCTCAGCTTTTCATCTGGCTACCAATGGGGGGGCAGAACATTTGAATGCCATGGTAGAACAGTACCTGAGGTGTTACGTGAACTATCAGCAGTCCAATTGACTTTCACTGAGGTCATGTACAATAATGCTGTTCACAGTAGCACGGAGCTAACTCCATTCAAAATAGTGAGCAGCATGGACTTCGTCCCAATGCCAGAATATCCAAGGGATCCCCCCTCCTTAATTAGCTTGACAGACTGGCTGTCAACGCTAAAAGCAGAATGGGAAAACGTCAAGAAGGGGCTAGCTAAAGCGGCACAGATCTATAAGAAACAGGCAGGGAAACACCGAGCCCCACAACGACCATTCCAGCTGTGGGGAAAAGTCTACCTTTCCACAAAATACTTGAGGTTAAAACTCCCCAGTAAGAAGCTGGGACCGAAGTTTATGGGGCCATTCCCCATAGTGAAGATCATCAACCTGGTCACAGTGCAATTAAAATTGCCCCAATTGATAGGGAAGATACACCCGGTATTCCATAGCAGCCTCTTAAAACCCGTGGTTGGGTCAACCCTGAGACCACTACACCGTGAGGCCCCAAACCCAGTTGTCAGGCCTGGAAGCCATCTTTTTCGTTGGGCCTTCAGGCCTGCCACATTTACTACTGTGGGAAACTGGGAGGGGGGATTTGTATGGAGCCAGGGTGATATATAGTCATAATAACATTCCTTTCTCAGAAAGTTTTTAGTTTTTATTATATTTATATACTGCCCTTCTCCCGAAGGACTCAGGGTGGTGAACAGCCATGATAAAACAACATACAAGACAAAATTTTAAAAACCTATTAAAACAATTCAATCCTTGGCCAAAATTAAAACTTCCAATTAAAACAATTCAATCCTTGGCCAAAATTAAAACTTCCAATTAAAACCATCTTAAACCATTTTTAAAACCCAATTTAAAATCATTTATCCCGTCAGACCGGCTTGCTGAAATAATAGGGTCTTCAAAGCACGATGGAAGGCACGGAGGTCGGGGATCCTTCATATGTCCGGGGGCAATTCATTCCATAGGGCAGGAGCCCCCACAGAGAAGGCTCTTCCCCTGGGAGTCGCCAGTCCACATTGTTTGGCAGACGGCACCCTGAGGAGGCCCTCTCTGTGGGAGCGTGTCGGTTGGTGGGAGGAAAACGGTGGCAGAATGCGGTCCTGTAAGTAACCAGGTCCTAAGCCATGGAGCGCTTTAAAGGTGGTAACCAACACCTTGAAGCGCACCTGGAAGACCACCGGGAGCCAGTGCAGCTCGTGCAAGAGGGATGTTACATGGGAGCAACGAGTCACCCCCATTATCACTCGCGCAGCCGCATTCTGGACCAGTTGGAGCCTCCAGGTACTCCTCAAGGGGAGCCCCATGTAGAGAGCATTACAATAGTCCAGACGGGAAATGACGAGGGCATGAGTGACTGTGCGCAAGGCGTCCCGATCCAGAAAGGGACACAACTGGAAAATCAGGCGAACCTGATAAAAAGCCCCCCTGGCCACAGCCATCATATGATCGTCCAAAGACAGCCGTGAGTCCAGGAGAACGCCCAAGTTGCGAGCCCTCTCTGAGGGGGGTAAGATCTCATCCCCAATAGCCAACGATGGTGTTAGCTGGCTATATCGGGACGTCGGAAACCACAGCCACTCAGTCTTGGAGGGGTTGAGTCTGAGCCTGTTCCTCCCCATCCAGATCCGCACGGCCTCCAGGCAACGGGACATCACGTCAAGGGCATCATTGGGGTGGCCTGGGGTTGAAATGTACAACTGTGTGTCATCGGCATACAGTTGACACTTCACCCCAAAGCCATGGATGATCTCGCCCAGCGGCTTCACATAAATGTTAAACAGGAGGGGCGAGAGGACTGACCCTTGCAGCACCCCACAAACAAGGTGCCTCGGGGTCGATCTCTGCCCCCCTGCCAACACCGACTGCGTCCGGTCGGAGAGCTAGGAGAACCACCGTAAAACGGCGCCCCCCACTCCCAACCCCTCTAGCCAATGCAGCATACCACCATGATCTATGGTATCAAAAGCCGCTGAGAGATCTAGGACCAGGACAGAGGAAGAACCCCTGTCCCGGGCCCTCCAGAGATCATCAACCAATGCGATCAATGCCGTTTCTGTGCTGTAACCCGCTCTGAAGCCCGACTGGCACGGATCTAGATGTCAAGGACATCTTGCCCTGCACCTGGACAGCTGGAACTGGGAGGCATCTCCAGTTGGAACAATGCTTGGATTGGACCATGTGATGGACATGTGGGTGTTGGGCAGGGACTTGAACTTTCCTTTGGGTGGGGAAAACCTGGAAGCTTTCAGATTCGGGTTTCCCCAGATGTGCCAATATGACATCTCTAATAAAATGTAACTTTGAGGAAACTCAAGCCTCGGAGTTTTCTTTCGTTGAGGATGTTACTTGAAGCCCTGACACCAGTGGTCATAGGGGGGCAAACCCATGAGGTGCAACGAATCCTCGAATCAAGGTGGCACATGAGACAGCTCCAATACCTAATCAAGTGGAAGGGCTAGCCCTTATCAGAGGTGTCTTGGGTAAAGAGTAGAAACATCCAGGCTGACCGCCTCATAGCTAAAATTCACGCAGATAATCCGAACAAGCCGGGGGGTGGGGGGGAGAATCGCAACCCTAAAATCCATACCTGTATTCAAACTGTCTTTGCTTTGCACAGGTTGCCTTCAGGAAGCAAGGGGAGCCGAATGTCAACTCGCAAAGCATCTGTGACCTGCTCTTGAGTTGCCATAGGTAAGGGGGATTGCATCAAGGAGCTGGTATCTCAGTCAAAACAAGGCACATTCCAACCGATATGCCGAGGTTGTCTCCACAGAAACCCACAGTGGTCGGAGGGAGTGACTTTTACAACCCGCAAAATTGCTTCGTTGGGGAATGTGACTAATGACACAAATTAACTGAGGTCAGAGTTGGCTCCAACTGGTTTGTGCCAGCATGAAGCTCCTAATAAATAACTGGATTTCTTTTGAAGCTTGGCTTGAGGCTCATGATTTAATTAGGGCATCTGTCGGAACCCTGACAGTGAGAGAGAGAGAGAGAGAAAGAAATAGAGAAAGAGAAACGACGGAGGGGAGTAACAAGAATTGCAGGCAACATTGTTTGAAATGGTTTCCTCTCCACCATTTCTCTTTCTCTCTCACTCACACACACACACACACACACACACACACAGACTTTTGATGAGAAACGGTGGAGGGCAACCGGGTAAGGGGACTGACCCTCCCCCACCTCCAGTTCAGTGCCTGCTCAGGGTGGCACCCTGAGGCCTGGCCTCTGCATGAACGACCCACGCACGGCCAATATGAGAAATGGGCTCCCTTGCAGCTCCTTTCCCACATGAAGCCAGCTGGGCTCAACCCCCCCGCCCAACTCCAGTCTCCAGCTCGGCCTTTTGTGCACACTCAGCCGACCCGGCTAGTCCCTAAATTCCTGAGCAAACACGCGTGGCGGGCAATGTGGGGATCGGCACCAGGTCATGAGTCCCTGGTCGAGTAACCTGTAGACCTGGGACTGAGGGGAGGGGGACCAGTGCTGGAAGTCCAAGCAGTGGCTGGTGTGGGCTCCCCGTCTGCGCGGCCATGAAGCGGGATCGGCGTGACCGGTTTTTGCTCGCAGTGTTGGCGGCCAGGATCGGGTCAAAGCTGCTGCCGCCCAAGATTATCTGGTCAGACTCGGTGAGCCGGACGTGCTGCAGATGTGCCACCAACGCCCAGGAGAAGAGCGTGCCAGAGCCCTAACGCTGGACCTTGCCAGGGGATCCTGCAGGCATCCCAGCCACGCAAAGGCCACCCAAATCTCCGGGTAGTTTGCAACTCAAGTGAGCTGTGCAGCCACTCCACCTGCCTACCCGCCCACCACATCTGGGCCTGCCAGGCACCGTCTGCCCCAAACCAAGTGGCGGGGAGACTTCAGGACAGCACCCTTCTACTACCTGCTGCCCTCGCAAAGGCAAAGCGGAAGCAGGCGGGGGCCGTGCAGGGCTCCTCCGATGGCCTCCCCAGCCCCGGTGCTGCTCAGGGGCGGACCATACACAAGGTGTGGGTACAGGTTGAGCTTGGCATTTCACCTTCCTGCCTTTTGCAAACTTTTGGCTGCATGCAAGGAAAGCAGAAACAGCAGAGACTCTGGCTTGTTTCTCTCCCCCAAACTGCCAGAAATGAGTCTTTGTGAGACTTGTCGCGCTGGCGCAGCCTCTTGGAGCAGAACACTGCAAGGCTTGTTGTGCCATTGCATGCGGGAGCGGTGGCATTGCCCTGAAGTTTGTCATACCAGCGCAGCCTCTTGGAGCAGGACCCTGCAAGGCTTGTTGTGCCGTTGCAGATGTGAAGGCAGCACCACCACGAGCTTCATCACACTGGCGCAGCTGGCATCTTGCCGTGAGCGGCTGCACTGGTATATCGAACCTCGTGGTGGTTCCACCGCTCACGTGCACAACAACACAATAAGCCTTGCAGGGTCCTGCTCCAAGAGGCTGCGCTGGTATGACAAACCTCACAAAGACCCCATTTCTGGTGGAGTTTGGGGGAAAGAAAATCCAGGGGCTCTGCTGCTTCTGCTTTCTTTACATTTTTTTTTATTTTGATTTATATGCCGCCCTTCTCCGGAGACTCAGGGCGGCTTACAATGCGCTAAGCAATAGCCTTCATACTTTTTGTATATTTATACAAAGTCAGCTTATTGCCCCCACAAACTGGGTCCTCAATTTACCTACCTTAGAAAGGATGGAAGGCTGAGTCAACCTTGAGCCTTGGTGAGATTCGAACCTGCAATAATTGCAGGCAGCTGATGTTAATAACAGGGCTTTAGACCACTGTACTATCCAAGGCTCATGCAGCCAAAAGTTCACAAAAGGCAGGAAGGTCCCACTCCCCCCAGTTCCAGGTCGACAGGCTGCTCGATCTGGGACTCATGGCCCGGTGCTGATCCCCACATCGCCCACCCCGCATGTTTGCTCAGTAGGGATTTGGAGACTAGCCGGGCCAGCTGAGTGCACAAAATGCCGAGTGGGCCACGGTTAAGGGGCCGAGCAGCCATGAAGTGACCGGGGAAGGGAAGAGTTGCCTCCTGTGCTGGCTATGTCCACCCCCTTCACTAGGGCTTATTTTTGAGGTAAGGCGTATATTAGGCACAGCCCCAAAAATCAGACTAGGACTTATTTTCGGGGTAGGTTGTATTTTTGGGGCAACACTGTACAAGCCAGTTTGGTGATCTGGTCTTCTTCCATTGTCACTCCCCACTCCCTATTTGCCACATTTGAAGTTATAGCACTAGCCCTCAATAAACCCCATCCTTCCCTCAATAAACCCCTCCTGCTCTAATGGCAAGGCACCAAGCTGCCTTGCTATTGATGGTGGACCTGACAGCTGCTTTTTCAAGTGATTGCAGCCCCACCCCACAGCTGATGGCTCACCAGCTGCTCCAAAGCACGGCTCCTGAAGCTACTTGCAGACCACTGCTGTATGGAGGATTTTTTTTTTTAAAAAAATTTTTTTAAGACAAACAAACATTTAGTACATCAATCCTCCCTTCCCTGTGACATCTCGGTGCTATCTTCCAAAATTCTTCTTCTTCCATAAGTTTCTTCTATCTTCATTCTAACAATTCATTGCTAAAACAATATTCTAGTCGAGTTTTTATACATAATTATAAAATTAATCATTTATATCTCTTTTCCAACCAACGATAAAAATAATTCCATATCTTATAATATTCTGACTCTTCCCTAACCTTAATCATCAAAGTTCATTTGATGAACTTTGATGATTAATTTTGCTTTGATAATTCATTTCTGCACAATCTAAAACAATGTTTATTACTTCTTCTTCCAAAGGTATTTTCTCTGATTTCCAATTTTGAGCATAAACAATTCTAGCAACTGTTATTACATGTATAATCAGGTAAATATTTTCCTTACTAATTTTTTCAGGAAGGATACCCAATAGGAACAACTCTGGTTTAAATTCAATATGTTGCTGTATCATTTCTTCCAACCAAGTTTTAATTTTATTCCAATAATTTTTTGCTTCAGGGCATGCCCACCACATATGGTAATAAGATCCTGGTATTTGGTGACATTTCCAACATTTAGCTGATTTATCTTTAAACATTTTTGCTAACTTCTCCGGTGGCATATGCCATCTATAAAACATTGTATATTGATTTTCCTTATATGCAGTTAGACATCGTTAATTTACAGTTCCTTTCCCATAGTTGTTGCCATTTTTCAAGATCAATTGAATATCCAAAATTTCTTCCCCAAGCTATCATTGTTTCTTTTACTTGCTCCTCCTCCAATTCAATGTACAGCAAGAAATTATAATTTTTTTAAATTAAATTTTTCTCTGTTCCTATGAGTATCCTATCCAACTCAGTCTTTTCCAAATAAAAACCATATAATTTAGCATCTTTTTCATATCTTATTTGTAGCTGCATATACCGTACATACTCACGTATAAGCCGAGTTTTTCAGCCCATTTTTCAGGCTGAAAAACGCCCCCTAGGCTTATACGCGGGTCATGAAAAAAATGACTTTTTCCCTGCAAGCTAGGAAACAGCAGGAGAACGGGGTTTGTTTACCCCGCCCACTCCCAATCTATTGGGACTGCCTCCTGAGTTCCAGCTGATGGCTAGAGGAAAAAAAAACTTTAAATTCTTGCCGCTGGGCTTCAAAGGCCCCCCCTACAGCTGATCAGGGTTAAAAGAAAACAAATGAGAAGATCGGTGCCGGCTGCAAAAAGGTTTCTGCTGCAAAGAGCACATTTTTTTTTCTCCTTCTGCTGAAACCAAAAGCGAAACTAAAACAGCTTGTTGGCTTTGCTGTTTGCTAAGGCACATTTCTTTTCTTTTTCCTCATCAAAAAAGGTTGGTGCAAACAATGGGAAATTTATGGCAAATGGCAAAAGAGGGGAGTTTAAGATTTTAAAACACAAAAGAAAAAAAAGCTCTATTTAAATAGGGAATTGTAATAATTGAGATATTAATTGTATATTGTGTTGAAAGCAGAAATGGTTAAGTTGTGGTTTGGAAGAATATTGGGGGAAATTATTTGGTTTATTATTATTGGTAAATATAATTAATTGATTTTTAAGAAATTGGATTGCATGGAAATAATTGGAATATTCATGTTCATATTGATTAATATACAAAAAAGATAGTTATATAATTAATTGATTTATATTAAAATATTGAATTTGTATTAAACAATTGTAATATTACATAATTAAGCAATGTGAGGATTGATATAAAAATAGATGACAATGGGAAGGGGTATAATATAGAATAGAAGGGAAAAATTGAATTTGATTAAGATTAGAGATGAGGATGAAGGGTAATATTGGTTTTTAAAAAAATAGATGAGGAATAAATATGGCAACAAGGAAATATAGAAATTGTAAATTTAAGTGAAATGACTAAACACTGTTTAAATTTGTGAACCGGCCAAATATTCTGTTCAAAGAAAATACATTGTATGTTTGTATGTGTGTTTCTAATTATTGCTATTTATTCATATTTGTTCTCTTTTATTCTTTAAAGTTTAACAATTCATTCTTTATCTTAATATCTTTATATGTGTTTGGGGTTGGTTTTCTTCCCTTTCATCTTTTTTATTGTACAGCAATCTTTATCCTCAAACCTACAACCTCTCTCTTTTCTTTCCTTCTTACTTTCTCTTCCCCCCCTTCTTCTCCTCCCTACTTCCTCTCCACTTCTTCTTCTCCTCCTTTTTTCCTCCCTCTCCTTTTATGCACATGGAGTCCTTTTATGCACATGGACTACTCAGAGGGCTGAAAAAGTAATTTTTGACTGGTCCTCGCACTTGTGACCAGTCCTTGAACTTACGACTGTCCTCACATTTTACGTTTTGGCCCTATCTTGTCACCATGGTGAAGAGAAGCAGTTGTGAAATGAGTGACACTGTTTTTAAGAATGCTACAATGGGCATAAATGATGACCAGTCATAAGTGCAAAGACCGGTCAAAAGTGCGAGGACCTGTCAGAAATCACTTTTTTCAGCCCTTTGAGTAGTCCTTTTGTGCACATGGACTACCCAGAGGGTTGAAAAAGTTATTTTTGACTGGTCCTCGCACTTCTGACTGGTCCTCACACTTATGACCATCCTCACATTTATGCCCATGCAGCATTCTTAAAACCATGTCACTCATTTCACAACTGCTTCTCTTCACCATGGTGACAAGATAGGGCAAAAACGTAAAATGTGAGGACAGTCGTAAGTTTGAGGACTGGTCACAAGTGCGAGGACCAGTCAAAAATTACTTTTTC
>WNWU01006249.1:0-10135 GCA_012654045.1 Ptyas mucosa | reverse complement strand
TGTAGATGCTTGTTTCCTCAAAGTGTACGCCAACCACCTGCCCGGTTTGTTAGCATTAGCAAAAGTATTGTGCTTTGCAAATTGTAAATTAGTTGCCGTTTGGTCTGCTATAAGCATTTGAAATTGATCCTTCAGAAGTTTTATAGCCATTTGCAATTTTCCATCTGTTGGTTTTTGTATCAATTGTTGTTCTTTCTTTTTTATCTCACCTTCCAATTGTAGTCTCTTCTTCTGCTGATTCTGTCTATGTTTGGAATTCATTTGAATTAGTACCCCCCGCATATATGCTTTACCTGCATCCCAAACTATTTCAATAGGGGTACCTTTATTCAGATTCAGTTTAAAAAACTCCTTTAAATGCTTTTTAAGTTCAATTATATTTTTTTCATATCTAAATAAATTCTCATTTAATCTCCAGGATCTTCTTTCTCTTTTACCCATCTCAATTTCCATCCAGACCGGACTATGGTCAGTCAAAGTCCTAGGAAATATCTTTATTTTCTTTACTTTAGAAAGTAAGTTAGTAGTTAAAAGAAAAAAGTCTATCCTGGAAAAGGATTTATGCCTGTCCGAGTAAAAAGTAAAGTCCAATTCATTTGGGTTTCGAACTCTCCAAATATCTTTCAATTCCAAATCCTCTTTCAGTTCCAAAAAAGCTTGTGGTAATTTAATCCCTAATTTGGCCGTAGTTTTTTATCGATTTTAGGTTGAATTACTCCATTCCAGTCACCCATTATTATAATAGTTGAATAATTCCATTCCAAAATTTTTGAATGAAGCAACTTATAAAAATTTTCCTGCTGCTGATTTGGAGCATATATTCCGACCAACAAAATTGGTCCATTATCTGTAATAGTTTCAATTGCAATATATCTTCCATCTTCGTCTATTTCTATAGTTTTAGCTACAAGTCTTTTATTTATATATATCACCACTCCATTCTTCTTTTCCAAATTTGAAGCAACAAATTGCATTCCCAATCTTGAATTTATCAAATATTTCTGATCTTGCAATTTTATATGAGTCTCCTGTAAACAAATAACATCATTATGAAATTGTTTCAAATAATGAAATATCTTCCTTCTTTTTTGTGGAGAGTTCAGTCCATTAACATTCGAAGACAAAAATTTAAGTGCCATTTGATCCAGTCTGAAGTTTTGAGAGCAACTGTTGAAGATTCTTTTCTACAGCAGTAATCTTCGGTTTAGCTCCTCCCATGACTTCAGCTTGCTGCTTCTCTTTAACTCTCTTTTCACGTTGTGGCTTATAATATTCTTGCTGCTGTTCCTTCATTTGTTTAGACATCGCTCTAGTTATACGTTGCTCTTCCATTTTAGATGTTGTCAATTCAAGAGCCAACGCCTCCTCTGTAATAGTTTTAGACATTTCTTCCAAAGGAGAAGCTTCAAATGGTGCAAAAGGGTCAGCCACAACACCACCTACAGCTCCCATTGTCTCTCTTGCCTCCTTTTGTGACTGCATTATTTTTGCTTCTGTTTCTTGATCAAACTCAGCTTGTAATTGAGCCTCCTTATCTATTGGTGAAGATGTACGTGAAGGAGGAGAGCCCGCTTTCAAAACATTGCAATAAAATTCTTCTGCTTTTGCAATAGTATTAAGGCAGTATCTCACTCCTCGCAGCCTCAATATTACACCTATTGGGGCATCCCATCTGAATTGTATATTCTGTTTTTTCAGTTCTGCCACCAAAAATCCAAAATCCTTTCTATCTCTTAACATTTTGGGTGGCAATTCTTTAAAGACTCCAATCTCAATTCCATCAACTTGAACAGTTGTAACAAAGGAATTTTGCAAAATATCATTTCTTATTCTTCTATCTGTGAAATATATCACCACATCTCTAGGCAGTTGCCTTTGTACCGCCACACGAGAATTAACTCTGTACACCTTGTCAATCTTACACAGAACCACACCTGGTTCTACCTTCAACAAAACTGCTAAAGCCTCTGCACAAATTTTCCTAAGATCATCCCTGCTGTTCTCTTTTACACCTCTCAGTCTGATAGCATATTCCATTGATCGAAATTGCATCATAGTAATCTCATTTTGCATTTTTTGTGTAATTTCTTCAATTTCAACCATTCTTGAATCAGAGGCTCTAAATTTAGTCTCCATCTCTGAGGCAAGATTATCCACTTTTTTGTCAATCTGCAACACTACCTCAGACAGGCCTTTAGCCACTGTTTGAATATCTTGTTTAACTGCTTCATATTTCTCTTGAACAATTCCTTTGACCTCCTGCTCTGATCTTTGAATTTCTTTAATAATACGGTCATAATAGCTTTCTTCCTTTGTCTGAGTTTGCAGCTGCGCTGTTTGAGGCTGCTTCTGCTTATGAGTGGGGGAATCCCCCCCTGCTTGCTTTGTTGCCATTTTGCCTCTTACAGATCTTCCTTTTCCACAAATTCTAGCAACTTTTCCCAAAAGGTTCTCCAGATTCAATCAGGTCTAACACAATCAATTGCTGCTTTTTTTTTCTATTTTATATTATTTTTTGCTACTTTTCTTTTTCTTCCAGCCGGATTTGTTACTGTTAAAATGTAGCCAAATACACAGTTCAAATTACTTTCGCTTTCAGCTGCTCTCCGCTAAAAGCAAGTGCCATTTTTTTTCCTCTTTCCTTTTCAATTCCAAGTTGCTTTAATCCTCCAAACATTTCAGAAAAAAAACTTTAAATACTTGCAATTTGACAGGAAGTCCAAAACTTTCTCTTTTATTGTTTGATGATAAAAATGCTGCCGCGCTATCTTGCTCTGCGGTTTGCAGAGTTTCCCAGCCGTCCGGAGCTTCAGTGACTTGGATAGGGAGTCCCACCCTGTTAACTCCCCAGAAACGAAAAAGAAATGCTCTGGGGGTCTCACAGGGGACTCTACCTTCTGCCACCGGCTCTCCTCACGGCGTCCTCTTGGCTCAGAGTTTTTCGAGCCGTTTCTAATCTCTGAAACGGCTCTTTACAGGCGGCTGGGCTGGCGGTCTTCAAAGGACCGTCAGCGATGGTCCGTGGCAACGCCGGAAGTCCCCAGAGCAGGCTTCTTGAGGAGGGGCCTCACCACCACCTCTTTCAAGGTGAATGGCAAGACACCCTCGCCCAAAGAAGGGTTGATAATCCCCTGGAACCAGCCTCGCGTAACCTCCTGGGAGGCCACTACCAGCCAGGAGGGACACGGGTCCAATAAACATGTTCAGCCACCCCAGTATCCTGTCCATGTCCTCGGGAGCAACAGGATCGAACTCCCAAATGACATTCTCAAGACTGGCCTCTATCATCTTGTCTGTACCTACCCAGTCAGAGACCAGGCCTTCCCGAATCTGAGTGATTTTATCATGCAGATACTGAACAAAATCCTCAGCACGACCCTGCAAGAGATCCTCCCGCGCTCCCAGATGGAGGAGGGAGTGGGTCACCCTAAACAGAGCGGCTGGGCGATTATCTTCCAATGCAATAAGAGCGGAAAAATAGTTAAATTTTGCCACTTTTATCGCCACTAGGTAAGTCTTAATATGAGCTCTTACCAGTGTTCTGTCGGATTCGGAACGACTAGGCCTCCAATTGCTCTCTAGGCGTCTTTTCCGGTGCTTCATCTCCCTCAGCTCCTCAGAGAACCAAGGAGCCAAGTAGACTTGGCAACGGGTCAGAGGCCGCAAAGGCACGACTCGGTCCAAAGCGCCAGTGGCCGCCCTATCCCAGGCAGCCACCAGCTCCTCGGCCGAGTCATGAGTCAGAGCCTCAGGAAATGGCCCAAGCTCCATCTGGAACCTATCAGGACCCATCAGGCGCCTGGGGCGGAACCATCTGGTCTGTTCCGCCTCCCTGCGGCGGGGTGTAGTGGTTAGAAAGTCAAGCCTAAGAAGGGAATGATCTGACCATGACAAGGGCTCGATCGCTATCGCCCCTAACTCAAGATCATTCGTCCACTGCCCAGAGACAAAAATCAAGTCCAGAGTGTGTCCTCCCGTGTGAGTGGGTTCATGAATTAGCTGGGTCAGGTCCATGGCCGTCATGGAAGCCATGAACTCCCGAGCCACCTCAGACGTCTCGCCGACAGATGGCAGGTTGAAGTCCCCCATGACCATAAGCATGGGGGTCTCCACCGCCACCTCGACAATCACGCTGAGTAGCTCGGGCAGGGCAGCCGACACGTGGCAGGGAGACAGGTACGTAATCAGCAAGCCCATCTGCCTCCCATGTCCCCACTTTACCAGGAGAGACTCACATCCAGCTATCTGAGGTACAGTGGCCTCCCTAGGAGCAAGACCCTCCTTTACAAGAACTGCCACCCCCCCGCCCCTCCCCTGGGCCCTCGGCTGATGGAATGCATGGAAACCCAGTGGGCACATCTCAACGAGGGGGACCCCCCCTCCTGGCCCAACCAGGTCTCCGTGATACCTACCAGGTCCGCACCCCCCTCCTGAACCAGATCACAAATGAGGGGGACTTTATTTACCACGGACCTGGCATTGCACAGCATCAGCCGGAGGCCCCAGGACTGAGGGACTGAGCAACCTGGGGAGCGAGAGGAGCATTGGGGGCTGGAGCATGGAATCGCTCGCAAGTAACGAGTGCGTCCTCCCCTAACACGATGTGGCCCCCTGCTCCCGCCATATCTGCCCCTCCCACCCACTATGCCGATGGAAATGCCCTCCCAGGAACTAACCCGCCCTGCCCCCCCGACATCTGTGGGTTGCCTCCCAAACCCACCCCCGTCGTACAAACATCCTTCCTCCCACCCCTTAAAAAGCAAATTAAAAAAGAATATAAAGAATTTTTAAAAACCCCAACGCCCTTGTGCCATCTCTCAGGATCCCAGGACCCATCCTTGAGATATTTCTTGGCAAGGCCAGTAGGCCACTTCCAGGAATGGGGGGCATTCCTTAAAGCGTATAAATCTGCTCTTGTATAAAATTGCGTAACCATCTTCAGCCATAAATAAATAGGGGCACGGCTGCCCTGGACAAACGTTGTTGACATCGGTCCAACCACACCATTCCTCGAGGAACACCCCCCCACCCAGGCACCCCCTCACAGCACACCAGGTAGGGTATAAGATGACAAACAACCGCCGCCCTCTCACCGCGGCAGGGAAACATTCCTCATAAGTTTGGTCTCCCAGGCTTGGCTCGAAAAGCTGGGCTCTCACCCCAGCATATATGTAATAAATCACACCCACCCTCCCACAGTGGGGGAAGAGTCACTGCCCAGGGCTAGGTTAGGCCATGTTTGAAGAAGGCAAACAACCTGAAACCTCTAGCCACCATAAGTTCGAGTTCAAGTTTTAGTATGCCGGTCTGAAAGTGGAACGCCCCCTCGAGATGATCCAATGGGGTAAAACCGCTGGGGCATAAGCCCTTCGACTTGTTGTTGTTGTTGTTGTTGTTCTTTGTGCCTAGAATAGAATTAGGCACAGTCTGATGTGACCACCCTGCTCCTAACGATAGTCCAGCAGGGGGCAGTGGTGATCCATCCATGTTTGCAAAGAATGTTGCAGGCCTCCAAAAAACCTCAGGTCCTCCCCTCCCGAGGTAGCCCCCAGAGTCCGTTCTTCGGATCTCCGGAGCCACATCTACGGTCGGTGAGTATCCCGGATCAGGGCCCCCTGGTTCTCATGGGCTCTACAGATGGTCCCCTCGAGCCCTGGCCACATGGGAAAAAGAAGCCGTCGGCTTGCCAGAGTGGAGCAAACCACCATCCGCCTCTCCTTAGCTCCATCTCTCCGGCCCCTCCTCTCCTCTCCTCCACGCTGCCCGGCTTGAAATCCCCCGATGCCAAAGGAGAGGGTCCACATCGCCATCACTGCTCCCGGCTTCTCAGCTCCTTAGCTCCTCAGCCGGCCGACATCTCCTCAGCCGCCCGACATCTCCTCAGCCGCCCGACATCACCATTCGGCCTCTCCATGACTCCCGCGACTCCCTCACCAGCGTCGGACGACAAATGAGCGTCGTAGCAGCAGCAGCGGCAGTCACCGGCCAAATTCACCAGACATTTACTGGAATGTCCACTCCCACTCTTGGGATGGGACATCCTTAATAAATTACAAGCAACCTGTCAGGTTTCCGAAAGATGCCCTAATTAATTCATGAGCCTCGAGCCAAGTTTCAAAAGAAATCCAGTCATTTATTAGGAACAACATTTTGGCAATACCCTAGTGGAGTCAGATCTGACCTCACGTGAGTTATGGCTGAACTTTACCCCTGTTTCTCCCCCCTCCCCTCAGTCTGTGTCATAAATCACATTCTCAAACGAGGTACTCCAGGAAGCCGTAGAATTGCACACCTCACAAGCCTGCTGTGGTAATCTGAGCTCCGACACTGGCTGAAGGTATGTGTGGAATATTCTCCCCCCTTTCCGCCCATAGCAACTCGATAACAGACATGGAAGTGCTTTGCGAGTTGACATTCAGCTCCCCTCACTTCCTGAAGGCGACCTGTGCGACGCAAAAACAATTTGAGTACAGGTATAGGATTTAGGGGTGCGTTCCCCCCCAGCTTGTTTGGATTTTCTGCGTGGAATTTTGCTATAAGGCAATCAGCCTGGATATTTCTACTCTTTACCCAAGATGCCTCTGATAAGGGGTAGCCCTTCCACTTGATTAAGTGTTGGAGTTGTCTCCTGTGCCACCTCGAATCAAGGATTCGTTGCACCTCATAATGGGTTTGGCCATTATGGTATATGTAATAGACTTTTGTACGTTACCCTATATATGTAATGGGACAAGTTTATTTCCTTCTCACGTTGTGATTTAGACCGCTATAGATTTAATGTTTGTTGGATGTATAAGATAAAATTTAAAAAAAATAAAATAAAAAAATAAAAAAATAATGGGTTTGGCCCCCTATGACGAGAGGGTCCTGGGCCTCCCGGGGTAGTGGTCTCAGGGTCGATCCGACGATGGGTTTCAAGAGACTACTATAGAATACCAGGTGTATCTTCCTTAGCAGTCGGGACAGTTTCAATTGCACTTTAACTGGATTGATGATCTTTACTATGGGGAATGGTCCCATAAACTTTGGCCCCAGTTTCTTGCTAGGGAGTTTTAACCTCAAATATTTTGTGGAGAGGTAGACCTTCTCTCCCACCTGGAATGGCCGTTGTGGAGCTCAGTGTTTATCTACCTGTTTCTTATAGGTTTGCGCCACTTTAGCTAGTGCTTTTTTGACATTTTCCCAGGTTGCTTTCAGCATTGACATCCAATCAGTCAAGCTGACTGAGGAGCGGGGATCCCTTGGATATTCAGGCATTGGGACAAAGTCCATGCCGCTCACTACTTTGAATGGCGTTAGTCCCATGCTACTGTGAACAGCATTATTGTACACGACCTCCGCAAAAGACAGGAGGTCCACCCAATTGGACTGCTGATAGTTCACATAGCACCTCAGGTACTGCTCTACCATGGCATTCAGTCTCTCCGCCCTCCCCCCCATTGGTGCTTGGATGAAAAGCCAAGCTGAGGCCCTGGGATGACCCAATGGACTGCAGGAACTCCTTCCAGAATTTAGCTGTGAACTGGACCCCTCTCTGTGAGGTAATTCTTTGAGGTACTCCATGCAGGTGGTAGATGTGCTTCAGGAACAGTTAGGCCAGCTGGTGGGTGGAGGGTAGTCTGCTGCAGGGTATGAAGTGCACCTGTTTGGAGAACAGGTGTCAGCATTCCAGAAAATCCCCGACTCCCAGTAAAGACACGGAAGCAGGCATTTTCCAAAGTTCTCTTTACTAGAAATAGGTAAACTGGCACATCTGGGAAAGCCCGAATCTGAAAAACCCAGGCTTTCCTTCAGTAATACAAAGGTCCCAAAACCACCCCCTTTCTCCTCAATCGATCACATGCTCCAATCAACATCCATTCCACCTTGACCCAGCACCTGACCCTCCTCCTCCAGATGCTGGATCACCCTGACCTTGACCGATAGGAAGAATGCTATTATGTCTACTAATTCCCGTCTCCTAAATCCCCTCTCCTACTTTCCCACACATGAGGAGGTGGCAGCATTGAAGCTTCCAGCCTAATATGGCTTCCAAGGCTGACAGGCGTCCCCCCCTGCAGGAAGAACCACATCCTGAAAAATAAAACAGACAAAACACAAAAGGAAGGGGTTACCGTTTAGCACCAATCCCTTTAACCCCACCTCCCCCACCCAGGAGGACCTTTCGGTTTGTCAGGAAATTTGTCATGAAACTGTTTCACGAGCGCATCAGCCTTTTTTTTTTTTTTTAATTTGATTTATATGCCGCCCTTCTCCGGAGACTCAGGGCGGCTTACAATGCGCTAAGCCTTCACATCCCAACTCTTAACCCAAGTATCTTCAGCCAAAGGGTAACCTTTCCAGTGCACCAAATATTGCAGTCGACCCCTGTAGAGTCTAGAGTCCAGGATTTTCTTCACCTCATAATGAGTCTCCCCTTGTATTACTAAAGGAGGGGGCGGAGCAGCTGGCAAAGGTCTGAGGGTAGATTCACTGACCGGTTTCAATAAGCTGCTGTGGAAAACGGGGTGTATTTTCCCTAATATGCGAGGGAGTCTAAGTTGGACAGTCACCGGGTTAATCACTTTCACTATAGGAAAGGGACCTATGAATTTGGGTCCAAACCTCTTGCTGGGCACTCTCAATCTTAAGTACTTGGTTGACAAATACATCTTATCACCTATTCGGAAAGGTGGTTGGAGACCCCGGTGTTTGTCAGCCTGAGCTTTATATCCTTCTGCTGACTCTGCTAAAGCTTTTTTTGTTTTCCCAACCCTTTGTCAATGAGGTCATCCAGTCCGTTAAGGACATGGAAGTAGGTGGCTCTCTAGGCAATTCAGGCATCAGCACAAAATCCATGCCCGTAGTTATTTGAAAAGGGGTTAAGCCAGTACTGCTGTGTACTGCATTTTTTTTTAATTAAAAAGTTTTACACAACAAGAATTCCCCCCCCAGTATTCCCCCCACCCTTTTCCCCTCCCCCCAACACCCCCAACACCCCTTCCCACCCTCCCCCCCAGACTTCCCAGAGCAAAATACAGGGTATTTCAATTAACAATCATAAGCTAAATTAGCCTAACTACCCTTAAGCTAACAAATCCCCCCCAGGACCTTAACTCCGCTATAAGTAACATAATACATCTAAAATTGACATTCATTCATAAGCTATTTGGTATTTTCTTGTCTGATACTTGTTCTGAATATAATCAATCCATCTTCTCCATTCCCATATATATCTCTCTTGAGTATAGTCCTTCAAATACGCTGAAATTTTCGCCATTTCCACCAAGTTCGTTACTTTCAGTATCCAATCTTCAATAGTAGGCAAAGAATCCTTCTTCCAATGTTGCGCAACCAACAGCCTAGCTGCCGATATTAAGTCTAAAATCAATTTAGTCTCTGATGATGTACAACCCATTGTTATACCCAATAAGAACAATTGCGGAGTAAATTTCAACCTTTTTTTCAAAATATTCTGCATCACCCACCAGATATTTATCCAAAATGCTTTGATTTTCTTACAAGTCCACCATATATGATAATAAGTTGCGTCATCACAATCACATCTCCAACATTTAGCTTGCACATTTGGATACATACATGATAATTTCTTAGGGTCTAAATGCCATCTATAAAACATTTTATAGAAATTTTCTCTTAAATTTTGTGCTTGCGTAAATTTAACATTTCTAACCCAGATCTTTTCCCAAGTTTCTATCATCACTGGTTCCTGAAAATTTTGTGCCCATTTTATCATACAATCCTTAACCAGTTCCGTTTCCGAGTCTATTTCCAATAATGCATTATACAACCTTTTGATATGCATTTGACTTTGATCTCTAATCTGTTTTGCCAAGTTTTCCTCATTTTGCATAACACCAATTTTTTGATCTTCCCTCCATCTAGCTTGAAGCTGACCATACTGAAACCAGGTACAAATTATCCATTCTTCCTTCAATACATTTAAAGATTTCAATTGCAATTTGCCCCTTTCCATAAAAAGAAGCTCTTTATAAGTGATCACCTCCTGTTTTTGTTCTATACTTACATTTTTTATTTCATGTCTGGGATTTGCCCATATAGGTATTTTATAATTTAACTTATATTGATACTTTTTCCACACCCTCAGCAAAGCATTTCTAAGTATGTGACCTTT
>WNWU01006246.1:0-17025 GCA_012654045.1 Ptyas mucosa | reverse complement strand
GAAAAGTCGATTAGCGCTGGAAAATCAGCAAATGCTCCTGAGGCTTCAAAAATTTAAGCATGGGAACTAGATTCCTAACTTGGAATGTGAATGGTTTGAATTCTCCGCAGAAAAGAAGAAAAATATTTACGTATCTTAAACAATTTAAAAATGATATAATATGTTTACAGGAGACCCATATTAGAATACAAGATCAAAAATACTTAATAAATTCAAAATTAGGTATGCATTATGTTGCAGCATCACCAGACAAAAAAAATGGTATAGTTATCTACCTGAAGGATTTAATTGCTAAATTAATTGAAGCAGATGAACAAGGTAGATATTTGGCAATTGAAGTTTTGATCAAAGGTGAAAAAACTTTAATATTGGGAGTTTATGCACCTAATCAACAACAGGAGATTTTTTACAGTTTTTTACATTCTAAAATGACTAATTGGAATTACAAAACATGTATTTTGCTTGGTGACTGGAATGGAGTGATAGATGTTAAAAAAGACAAGTTAGGATCGAAACAAAGCTTCGCCTCAAGAGCTAAATTGCCAAAATCTTTTTTTGATCTGATGGAGGAGTGGGAGCTGAAGGATATTTGGAGAGATAGAAATCCAACAGATAAAGATTTTACCTTCTTCTCAGATAGACATCAACCCTTTTCAAGGATAGATTTTATCTTAATATCTAACGATCTTTTCCCTAGGGTGAAGACAACCAAGATTTTCCCAAGAACGTTGACAGACCATAGCCCCGTATGGGTAGAAATAGATTATTGCAAGGGACTAAAGTGCTCTTGGAGAGTAAATGAAAATTTATTTAGATATGAGGAAAATATTAAGGAATGTAAGAAATCTCTGAAAGAGTATTTTATTATGAATATGCAAAAGGGTACCCCAATGGAAATGTTGTGGGATGCAAGTAAGGCTTATATGCGGGTTGTTTTGATTTATCAGAATAATAAACTCAGAAAAAAGCAAGGGGAAAAAAGAAAGGTGTTGGAAGAGGAAATTAAGAAAAATGAACAACTTTTGATAAAAAACCCAAGGGACAATAAGGTTAAGGAGGTTATTAGCTTGCTGAAAGAACAATTTAAAATGTTGATAGCAGACCAAACTGCAACTAACTTACAGTATGCGAAATATAACACATTTTGTAATGCTAATAAACCTGGAAGATGGTTGGCATATATACTTAGAAAGAGACGAAGTCAAAGAACAATTGAAAAAATTAAATATAAAGGTAAAGAGGTCTTTCAGCAAGAATTGATTAAAAAGTCGTTTATAGAATACTATTCAGAATTATATAAGGCAGATAAAATTCAGGATATGGATATAGATAGATTTCTTAAGAAGCAGAATATTAAGCCAGTTTCACAAGAACAAAGGGATATGTTAACTCAATTAATTACCTTGGAGGAAATTATGTCTGCAATTAAAGATTTAAAGTTGGGTAAGGCCCCGGGAACCGATGGCCTGACGGCGGTTTACTATAAAAATTTGTGTGAAGAGATGGCTGAACCAATGAAAGAATTATTTAATACAATACAACAGGGAGGAAAGGTTCCTCCCTCCTGGAAAGCAGCCTTTATATTTTTAATACCAAAGGAAGATCAGGATCATACAGATCCAAAAAACTATAGGCCTATTTCATTGTTAAATACTGATTATAAGATATTTGTTAAGGTGTTGGCAAATAGATTAATGAAGGTAATGCAACAAATGATACACCATGATCAAACAGGTTTTATAACTGGCAGACAAATGAAAAGCAATGTAAGACATATTGTTAATGTACTGGAATATTTAGAAAGGAACAACCAGGTCCCTGCGGGTATAATATTTTTAGATGCGGAAAAAGCATTTGATCGACTTAATTGGCAGTTTTTATTAAGTTTAATTGAAAGAATGCAGTTTGGAAATACTTTTATACAATCAATAAAGGCAATATACCAGAAACAAACAGCACAAATAATAGTTAATGGAAGCTTAACTGATAATTTTTCAATAGAAAAAGGTACTCGGCAGGGATATCCCTTGTCTCCATTATTATTTATTTTATCACTTGAAATTCTGCTGAATAATATACGAGATTCGGAGGGAATAAAAGGAATTCAGATTAGGCAATATGAATATAAATTACGTGCATTCGCAGATGACCTGGTTGTTACCTTAACTAAACCATCACAATCTGTTAAAGTATTAATGGATATAATTAAAGAGTATGGATTAATATGTGGCTTTAAAATAAACGCAGCCAAAACAAAGATAATAGCTAAAAATATGACTGTTAAACAAAAACAAGAGATGGAAAATCAAACATGATTTGAAGTAGTTAAAAAGGTCAAGTATTTAGGTATAAATATCCTGACAACTAACTCAAAATTATATCATCATAACTATGAATTACTGTGGCAAAAGATGCAATTAGAGATTCAGAATTGGCGAAAGTTACAATTGTCACTGTTAGGAAGGATAGCTGCCATAAAAATGAATCTTTTTACCAAGGTTTTTGTTCCTTTTTCAAACAGTTCCAATACTTAAAACTGATAAAATACTGAAAGAATGGCAAAAAGGTATAAACACTTTTGTTTGGGCAGGGAAAAAACCTCGAGTTAAACAGAGAATAATGCAGGATTCTCGAGAAAGAGGAGGACTTAAATTGCCCAATTTAGGGCTTTATTATGAGGCAGCTGTATTATCACTAATTAGTGACTGGTTTAATTTAACTGAGGACAGGATATTAAATGTTGAAGGGTATGGCCTGGTTTTTGGCTGGCATGCATATTTACTGTATGATAAAAAGGTAGATAATATTTTTAAAAGTCATATACTGAGAAGTTCCTTGTTACGTGTATGGAAAAAGTATAGTTATAAATTAAACGATAAAATTCCGATTTGGGCAATACCCAGACATGCGATTGAAAATATAAATATAGAACAAAAACAAGATGGGATTTCATATGAGCTACGTTTGGAGAAGGAAGGATATGATTATCAATTAAAAACTGTTCAACAATTAAAAGATCAAGGAATAATTAAAACATGGTATCAATATGGCCAGTTACAGGCCAGATGGAAAGAGGACCAAAAAAAGGGTATTTTGCAGTATGAAGAGAACTTGATTAAGCAGATAAGAGATCAGAGCCAAATGCACATAAAAAGGTTATGCATTATTGGAAATAGATTCTGAGACAGAATTAGTTAAGGATTGTATGATAAAATGGGCACAAAATATAGGGGAAACAATAATGTTGGATACATGGGAAACTACAGGTGAAACTCAAAAAATTAGAATATCGTGCAAAAGTTCATTTATTTCAGTAATGCAACTTAAAAGGTGAAACTAATATATGAGATAGACTCATTACATGCAAAGTGAGATAGGTCAAGCCTTGATTTGTCATAATTTTGATGATTATGGCTTACAGCCACGTATTATCATATATGGTGGACTTGTAAAAGTATTAAGGTGTTCTGGATAAAAATTTGGTGGATAATCCAAAATATATTAAAGAAAAAGATTAAATTTACGCCACAGTTTTTTTTGTTAGGAATTATAATAGACTGTACTGGATTAGAAATAAAATTGATTTTAAATTTAATAACAGTGGCAAGACTACTGGTGGCACAGTATTGGAAGAAACAAGAAGTACCAACGATTCAAGAATGGACATTAAAAGTAGTGCACTTGGCAGAAATGGCAAAAATCTCCGCTTATCTTAAAGATCACTTGAATGAAAGATATATAAAGGAGTGGAGAAGATGGATAGACTATATTCAAAACAAACACCGGAATAAAAAATTTCAATTAGCTTATGAATGAAATATTTTGTAGAAATTGTTATCTTGTATATGATATTGTTGTTTTATTATTAGGAGTTAAAGATCAAGGTTAATAAGAATTATTATATAGTTAGCTAATTATAGTTTTGAGTTTGTACATGTTGTACCCTGAGCTAATCCCGGGAAGTCAAGGGGGGGAGGGGGGAAGGTTGGAGGGTAGGGGCGGGATGGAGGGGGGGAAGAGGAAGGGTGAAGGGGGGGATAGGGAGGGGGGAGGGGAGGGGAGAAATTTTTTTTTTGTATAATTTGTAAAACTTTTCAATAAAAAAAAAATAAAATAACTCCATACATAGCAGCACCGGGTTCACTCCGTTTAAGGTAGCATCTGGCCAAGAGTTTGTACCAATCCCCGAGCTACCACAGGATGACCCACAGAATCCCTCTTTGATTGAGTGGATCGAACAGCTACGGGGTACTTGGGCAGTAACTCGTAAAGCTTTAGATGATGCACACCGAGCTCATAAAGCCCAAGCTGACAGAAAACGATGCCCGGCACACGTATACAAAGTGGGTGATAGGGTTTACCTTTCCACCAGATATCTACAGACTTCCCAGAAATCAAAAAAGCTTGGACCCAAATATGTGGGTCGTTTCCCAATCACTAGGCTCATTAACCCAGTCTCTGTTGAATTGGAATTGCCAAAAACTTTGAGACGAATCCACCCTGTGTTTCATGTTGGTTTGCTGAAACCAGAACACTCGTCCCCTTTGCGTCCGGAACAGGATTTTCCTCCGGTCCCCATTCTGATAGAAGGGGAACAACATTTTGAAGTTAAAGAGATCTTAGACTCTAGAAAGCACCACGGTAAAGTGCAATACCTGGTGGCCTGGAAACATTTTCCATTATCTCAAACTGAATGGGTGAATAAACGTGATGTTCGGGCCCCAAAGAAAGTAGAGTTGCTTCACACCAAATATCCTGATAAACCCTGATTTCTGTGTTCTGTTGTTTTCTCTTTCCCTGCTTAGGACTAATGTCTTTTCTGCAGAGGGGCTGAATGTCAGCCTCCGCCTTTTCTGCTTTGGCTGCCATAGTAACGGTAGGGGGGAGAGCTAGGGACCATGGGACGGAAGCGAGCTGGAGGAGAGAAACGAAACTTAAGAAGAAACGAAACTGTATCTTTGAAGTTGGTATCAGGCAACTGTTGTGGCATTCCTGATTGATGACGCTGCCAGACGTGCTTCCACCTGACCCCTGAGAGACCTTTGGATTGGATGATTTACGATGAACAGTGGGAGGGGATGCTTTCTATATGCACTTTTCGCGCCTATTGCTTTTAGTTTCAGCTTTCCTTGGTTGCGTTCACTTCATTTTCTAGTAAAAGTACCTTTCTCTATAAACAATGGAGTCTGGGTCTTTCCTTCCTGGACTTTGAAGGAAGCACACCTGACAGATTGTTTCTTTACCATTCCATTATGTAAAAAGGATAAGCCTCTCTTTGCCTTCACAGTTCCAGTATTAAATGCTGGACAACCCACAGAGAGATATCAATGGACGGTATTACCTCAAGGCATGTTAAATAGTCCTACTCTTTGTCAGCAATTTGTTGCGAGAGCTTTGAAATCTTTTAGGAAAAGATATCCTCAAGCGCTGGTATATCATTATATGGATGATGATCGCCTGTCCCTCTTTTTGACATTACAACAAATTTTGCAACTTAGAAAGAATCAAATTTACATCGCACATATCAGAAGTCATCAGTCTTTTCCCGGCATATTATCAGAGGGAAATGCTGTTGCAGATGCCGCAACAAAGCAGCATGTTCTGTCTGTTACTCCATGGGAAAGTCATTCTATGTTTCATCAAAATGCCAAGGCTCTTGCAAAACAATTTCACATTCCTCTAGATCATGCTAGAGTAGTCATACAACAATGCCCTCAATGTTCTCATATCACCCCATCTCCCTCCATTGGGGTGAACCTGAGAGGTCTTAAAGCAAACGAACTTTGGCAAATGGATGTAACCCAATACCCTTCTTTTGCCTGTTGGAAATATCTTCATGTCACTATTGATACTTTTTCTCATTTTATTTGGGCTACTCCTCAGAAAGGGGAAGCCACCAAACATGTTGTTAATCATTGCATTCGAACATTTGCTGTCATGGGCCTACCTTCTACGTTAAAAACAGACAATGGCCTTGCATATTGTAGTCGCTCCTTTGCTGAATTTTGTGACAAATGGCAAATTAAACATCTTTTTGGCATACCTTATAACTCTACGGGACAGGCCATAGCGGAGCGAGAAAATTTTACATTAAAATCTGCTTTGGATAAACATAAACAAACAGGAGGGAGTCCTATAGGTCTCCCTGGTAAACAGGAATGGTTGAATAAAGTTCTGTTTACCCTGAATCATCTTAATATCACAGATTTATCAACTCCAGTAGATAATCATTTTGGAAGTAGAATAAGTCATCCACAGCCACAGGTAATGTATAGATTATTGCCTAATCCCAAATGGCATGGACCTGTTCCCTTATTGACATGGGGATGGGGATATGCTGCTGTGCTTGCTCCTACAGGTCCCATGTGGATCCCTGCTCAGTGTGTGAAACCGTGGAAGGATGGCGTGGCACCAAGGACTGAAGAACCCGATCCCGAACTTCTCACTCAGCCTGCAGAACCCTCAGCAGGATCGGGACCGAGCACCTCGTCAGGCACATCAAGTGACCTGGGGACAGATTAAGGCCCTCTCTGCTCAATCTACAAAATTGCTACAGGAAAAGGACATGCCGCAGACACCAGAGAACTTTTCGGTAGCGGCATTTGCTTGTTTAAATGCTAATTCTGTAACTATTGTGATGTGTATTCTTTTTATATGTATCTTTCCTCCTGGCATGGCTACAGTGACTTTGCAAGATGGAATACCAGAGCAAGGACTTTGCGAACGGAATTCCTATATATGGGATGTGCAAAATATCTCTCGATTAGTAAACAAGACTGATTGCTGGATCTGCATGCACGTTCCCCCACATGCTAAAGGAGGACTTTTAATACATGCTATTCCTTTTAATGAAACCGGATGAAAACAACATCCTTGGATCCCCGGAACGCTACAAAACGAAAATGTTAATTATACTATTTTAGCCATTGGTAGCAGGCTTCAAGAAGTAGCAGCATATTGTTGGGAATTTATCAACAATACTAGGAAGGCATCTGTTGATGTTGGGAAGTATCCCTATTGTAACACAACATTTGTTCTTAACACCACTATTGAGAGAAAGAATTCCTTTTTGAATGCTACTATAATGGAATATCTTCATAATTTTACCTCTTATGGATGTACATACCAATTAACTGGGTGTCCAGTAGTGGTAAGGGGAGGGTGTTCGACAAGTACGACCATCGGAGGTCTCTCTTTATGTAATTTGGTAAGATCAATGGTCAAACAATTAGCAGGGGGTGATAATCAAACAACTAACACATTAGGTAATGTTTGGATGTTATGTGGTAGGCGAGCATATCAACGTGTCCCTGCATGGTGGTCCGGTCGTTGTACCTTGGGATATATTGCCCTCTCTGTAGTGATATCTGATCATCAGCCTAAAGGACGGTTACGGAATCGTAGAAATATAGATGTTCAAAATCCCATTAATCATTACACTGAGACCATGTTAGCAAGGGGTGTTATTCCTCCTTTAGGAGTAATGATGAATTATAGAGATTTACATATCTTATCAAATTGGACTACTGCTTTATTTAATGCTACCATCAAATCCTTAACATTGATAAATGAAGAAATGTCACAAATTCGAGAGGTAGTTTTACAAAATTGTTATGCTTTAGATATTATTTTAGCAGCCAAGGGTGGTGTATGTGCTTTAATTCATTCACATTGTTGTATATATATCACTGATCATAAAGCAAATATTTCAGCCACAATTGAGCACATGGATAATCCAATTGGTTCCACTATTCCACAATCCCCGTGGGAGTGGTTATGGTCTTGGCTCCCAGATTTTGGATGGGTGTGAAAAATAGTGCCCATTGTTATTTAGTTGTTCTTGCTTTAATTTGCTGTTGCTGCTGTGTGCAATGTTTGCCTGCTTTGTTAACGGTATTTCGTCCAAGAATTCAGCCCTCCAGATCTGAAGTTATGTATGCATACAAATTATTAAAAAATAAAGAATAAACTAAAAAGGAGGACATGTGGAGATGATTGCTTTCTCAGCGGCTGGCAAACCACGCTGCGGAATACAACGTCAGCACAATGATCCTATCTCAGGAAGTGTGAGACATGAGATTTGGCACGTAGGCAGTGCACATTATTTGCAGCAGGAAAACATGAGCTGTCCACATGGCTATCACGAGCTTTGTTTAGCCAACTGGGATAAGTGAATCCTTATCAATGAATCGGCTTCTGCCACAGAGACTATGGATAACAATAAAATGGAGCTGCCAGAAGCTGTTCTGGTGTGCCTTCCCATTAACCTTCTTCCTGCCTATGCGTCTTTCTTCATCGCAACAACACAACGTCTGGAGGCAAACCATTTTACTGCTCAATTGTTCTCAATATCAAGAAATTTCTCCTTAGTTCTAGGTTAGATCTGTCTTTGATAATCTTCCATCCATTACTTCTTGTACTGCCCTTAAGTGGTTTGGAAAATAGGAGGATCCTCTCCTCTCTTTGGCAGCCCCTTAGATATTGGAACACTGCTATCATGTCACCCTTTGTCCTTCTCTTTGCAGACTAGACATACTCAGTTCCCACAATTAGCAATTAGCCTCCAGTCCCCTAATCATCATTGTTGCTCTTCTCTGTACTCTTTCTAGAGTCTCAACATCTTTTTTGTATTGTGATGACCAGAACTGGATGCAGTATTCCAAGTGTTGTTTCATCTGTGCAGTATAAAGTTATACTACCACTTCATGTGATTTTGATACTATTCTTCAGTTGATGTAGCCTAGGTCTGCATTGACTTTTTTGGCAGCTGCAGCACAATGTTGGCTCATACTTCAGTGGTTGTTAAACAGGACTTTTTAAAAAAGCTTTCTCTAGAAGTGTTCTGAATCCAACCTAGCACCTTCTGTACACTTACCATGTGCTTTGCCACTAAGTTGTAGCACTTCACACCTGCAATCTCTTATTTGCAGCCCAGCCCAGGCAAATGCCCCCATCTGAGCCTGAATCTGCAGAGGAGGATGAGTCGGAGCTGGAGCCAACTGAGATTGAGGGTCTGGCTTCGTTGGCTTTGGAGGAATGTGGGGAGGAGCAGGCCGAGGCAGCCCAGGGCCCCTCAGGATTGGTACATAGGAAAGCCAGAGCCAGTTGTGGAGAGTCGATCCGGAAAGTCTATTTGCAAAGCTAATAGACAGATTACAAATTCCCCACTGGAAGCACTCAACAAGGAAAGCCAGGTTAAGCTGGGGAGCCCCCAAAACAATGAATAAATATATAGAGAAAATAGAAAAAAATAAAATAAAAAATAAAAAAGTTAACCTGCAAGAAACCCCCACAGCAATCCTACCATGCCAGGCAAACACACTACTGCCAAACCCCCACCCAAAAAGAAGGAGATCACTACTGATGAGCCACATGACCCCTGCATGTGCTTCATATGCACAGAAGCACTCGAGGAGGATGAGAGTACTATGAAGTGCTCTCTATGTGACACGTATGCTCACCACAAATGCTTGGGGGTAACCAAAGGTATAGCCCAGTTCCTTCAAGCAGCTTCAGTTAAAACCTCTCAGTTTGCGTTTCCATTACTCTGCCCATCATGCAAGCCCAGACTAGACAAATTTATTGTTCTATTCTAACTGGTTGACACCATAGAAGCGCGACTAGCATCCCTCAAAAGAAAAGAAATAACTCAGAAAAGCGAAGCTCCAACATCCCGAAATCCTATTCCAACCCAACTACCCCAGCCTCAAGAATCCACTAACCCTGCGAGTAACATTTCCATCCTTGTAAAAGATGTGATTGAACGTGAGCAGAAGCGTCCCAACACGATCTTATTTGGACTTGAGGACACCAACGAATCAAACGACATTGCAAAGGTTCATGAGATCATCATCAGCTTCCAGGCACCAACCATCTCTCTGGATGAAATCATTGATGTTTCCCGCAATGGCCCCGAGTTCAAGAACAGTGATGGTTCTGTGGCCCCACGCTTCTGCAGAGTCGCTTGCAAGAGTGAAACCAGCAAACGGAAATTTATTACCACAATAAACACACTCACGAGAAGCTGCACTAACCACAGGAAACTTCACTCACGGCCCAACCTGTCCATACTGCAACGTGCCCGCGCTTGCGCACTCCGCTTGGAGCTCAAATGACTCCAAGACCAAGGAGAGACCGACTTGTACATAGACTACTGTGCTGACTGTATCAAACGCAAGACCAGTGGCCCGCGTCCCAACAACCCCCCCCCCAACAACCAAAACTAGGCATGCACACCACCAACTTCCTCCAGGTCCTCCCCTACAGGCCTTAAATGCAAGCTACTTAATGCAAGAAGCCTCGCAAACAAAATGCCTGAATTCCTCGTGCTTTTTTATTTTTTATTTATTTTATAAACAAACATACAATACATAATCAATCATTCAGTGTATCATCTAGATGTTTCTATTGTGTCTTCATCTTCTTCTTACTCCTCCGATCTTCATCGTTTCTTTATTTTTCCCATTTCTTTATTATAACATTCTCCCCATACTTCATTTATTATAACATTTTCTTGTTTACTATTAATACATATAATATCTATATCTCTTCTCTAACCAATTGTAAAATTGTCTCCATACCTTGTAATATTCCGAATCCTCTCTTTCTTTAATTATCAAAGTCAGTCTATTCATTTCTCCACAATCTAATATTTTCTTAATTACTTCATCTTCTGAAGGGATTTTCTCTACTTTCCATCTTTGCGCAAATACTATCCTCACTGCAGTTATTACATGTATAATCAAATATACCTTTTCTTTGCTAATTTTCTCTGGAAGGATACCCAATAGGAACAGCTCAGGTTTTAAATCAATATGTTGTTCAAGCATTTCTTCTAACCATGTTTTAATTCTAATCCAATAATTTCTCGCTTCTGGACATGTCCACCACATATGATAGTACGATCCTGGTGTCTGATGGCATTTCCAACATTTAGCTGATTTTTCTTTAAACATTTTTGCCAATTTTTCAGGTGGCATATGCCATCTATAAAACATTTTATATTGGTTCTCTTTATATGCAGTGGACATCGTTAATTTATAATTCCTTTCCCATAGCTGCTGTCATTTATCTAGTTCAATTGAATATCCAAAATGTTTTGCCCAAGCTATCATTGTTTCCTTTACTTGCTCTTCTTCCAATTCAATACTAAGTAAGAAGTTGTATATTTTTTGATTATTTTATCATCTGTTCCTGTGAGTATCCTATCCAGATCTGTCATTTCTAAATAAAAACCATATGATTTCACATATTTTTCATATTTTGTTTGTATTTGCATGTGGGTATACCAATCCATCTCAATCCCTTGTTCTTCTAGTTCTTGTTTCCCTTTCAATTCCCCCTTATCTGTTAGTATATCTTTGTATCTAAGCATATTTTTGAAATTAATAATATTTGGGTGTATTAGTGCTACCATTGTTGATAACCATATTGGTATTTTCAAATAGTATTTATCTCTGACCCTCTCCCACACCAATAACAATGCATTTCCTACATAGTGTCTGTGAAAATATGTATGCATCTTACTTCTACCGTACCATAAAAATGCGTGCCATCCCAATTGTAAATCATGTCCTTCCAAAGTTAATAATCTTATGTTTCTTAATTCAATCCATTCTCTCATCCAAGTCAACGCTGCTGCTTGATAATATAATTCCCAATTTGGCAGACCAAATCCTCCACGTAGTCTTACATCCTGCAACATCTTTTTTCCCCTACCATGTAAACTTTCTTATTATCTTATTGAGATGTTGAAAGTAGATCTTTTCAACTTTTATTGGGATTGTTTGAAATAAAAACAATAGTCTCGGTAATAGATTCATCTTAATTGTTGCGATGTTTCCCATGAATGATAGCTGCAAGTTTTTCCATTTCTCCAAATCTTTCTTGATTTATCTTTTAGGGTATAGTAGTTATCTTCTTTTATCATTACACATCTTTTTTTTAGCTTCTTTTTTTTATTGAAAAAGTTTTTCAAATACAGATTTTTCCCCCTTTTTCCCCCCCTTCCCCCCACATATTATATATTTCATAAATCAAGTTAACCTTAAAATACAATTCCCCCCTTTCCCTCCCTATCCCTCCCCAACCACCCCTTTTCCCCCCAACCCCTCGGACTTCCACTATATAAAACCCTAGTAATCCCAAACACAATATATATTACTCATCCCCTTCATATTCTACCCCCTGCATTCTGTTCAGCATTACCATATTCGTCTAATCTCCCTCAGCTGAAAGCTATATGATATTTTCTGGTTTGATATTTATTTTGTACATAATCAATCCACTTTTTCCATTCCTGTGCATAATTCTCTTGTGTATAATCCTTTAAAAAAGCTGAAATCTTCACCATTTCTGCAAATCCGGCCATCTTCTGGGTCCATTGATAAATAGTAGGCAGGACATCTTTCTTCCAATATTGGGCAACCAACAATCTAGCTGCTGTCACCATATACAATATCAGTTTTGTTTCCCCCATTGTAAAATCCTTAACTATACCCAATAGAAACAATTGTGGAGAAAATTGTAGTTTTTTCTTCAGAACATTTTGCATAACCCACCAAATTTTTATCCAAAAAGCCTTCACTTTCTTACAAGTCCACCATATATGATAATATGTAGCATCTAAACAATCACATCTCCAACATTTTGGTTGAACATTAGGATACATACATGACAATTTTTTAGGATCTAAATGCCACCTATAAAACATTTTATAAAAATTCTCCCGCAAGTTCTGTGATTGTGTAAATTTAACATTCTGGACCCATATTTTTTCCCAGGTATCCATCATAACTGGTTCTGTAAATTTTTGTGCCCATTTAATCATACAATCCTTAACCAACTCTTTTTCTGAGTCCCTTTCTAACAAAACATTATAAACTCTCTTAATATGCATTGGTCCTTTCTCTTTTATCTGTCTGACCAATTCTACTTCATACATCATTAAACCAGTTTTTTGATCTTCTTTCCATCTCATTTGTAGTTGATTATACTGTAACCAAGTTAAAGTAATCCCTTCTTCCAACAGTGTTTCTAATGTCTTCAACTGCCATCTGCCCCCTTCCATGAAAAGTACATCTTTGTATAAAACCCCCCCGAGTGACTTAATATTTGTATTCCACATGGTATCAGCAAGATCCAACCAAAGCGGTATTTTATAATCCCATTTGAATTGGTGCTTCTTCCAAATTCTCATCAAGGCATTTCTAAATATATGACTATTAAATACTTTATCCACTTTATGCTCATAAAATAAATATGCATGCCAGCCCAATTCCAAATCGTGGCTTTCTATATTCAATACTCCAGTCTTTGTTTTTCCAAACCAATCACTTGTTTGTATCAATGCTGCTGCTTCATAGTACAATCGGAGGTTTGGAAGTTTAAGGCCACCCCTCTCACGAGTATCTTGCATAATTTTCAGTTTAACTCTCGTTTTTTTCTCATTCCAAACAAACTTGTTCACTCCTTTTTGCCATTCTAACAATTGTTTATCAGTTTTGAGCACCGGTATCATTTGGAACAAGAAGATAAATCTGGATAAAACGTTCATCTTAACTGCTGCAATTCTCCCAAGTAAAGACAATTGCAGTTTTTTCCAAGTTTGCATGTCTTTTTGTATCTTTTGCCACAACACCTCACAGTTATTTTGAAACAGTTTTATATTTAGATCTGCAACTTGTATTCCTAGGTATTTAACCTTTGATACTATTTCAAAGCCTGCCATCCTTTCAAGTTCCTTGTTTTGAACCATTGTCAAATTCTTTATCATCTTAGTTTTTCTCTGATTCAGTCTAAATCCTGATACCAAACCATATTCTTCTATAATAACTTTCAACTGGATTATTGATTTCATCGGCCATGCTAGGGTAACAACCAGATCATCTGCAAATGCCCTAGTCCTGTAATCTTCTTGCCTTATGACTATTCCATTCAAGGAGTTTGAGTCCCGTATTGTGTTCAACAAGACTTCTAAAGTTAAAATAAATAGCAATGGGGATAGTGGGCACCCTTGTCTTGTGCCTTTTTGTATGTTAAAATTCGTAGTTAAACTTCCATTAATAATAAGTTGTGCAGATTGCTCTTGGTATATCGCTGCAATCGCCTGTATAAACCGATCCCCAAAGTCCATTTTTTCCAAAGTCTTTATTATAAAATTCCAGTTCACTCGATCAAAGGCCTTCTCCGCATCCAAAAAAACCAGCACTGCAGAGATCTGTTTATTCTTGTCTAAATAGTCCAATAAATCTATGATTTGCCTCACATTCTCCTTCATGTATCTGCCTTCAATAAATCTTGCTTGGTCGTGATGAATCACCTCTTGAATAGCTGGCATTAATCTGTTGGCTAATACTTTTGCAAAGATTTTATAATCCGTATTTAAAAGAGATATTGGTCTAAAATTTTCTGGCTTTTTAGGACCTGATTCTTCTTTCGGTATCAATGATACAAAAGCTGCTTTCCATGAAGAAGGTATTTTGCCGCCTTGCTGTATACTACAAAATAAATCTTTAAGATGCTCAATCATTTCTGCTTGTAAGGTTTTGTAATAGACTGCAGTTAGGCCATCCGTCCCTGGAGCTTTTGCTGTTTTCAGTTGTTTTATAGCAAAACTAATCTCCTCAACTGTTATTAATTGATCCATTCTTTCCTTTTGAGCAAGTGAAATTTTAGTAACCCTTTTTTCTTCAAGATATTTGTCTATAAGTTTATTCTGTATATTATCTTTGGTATATACAGTAACTTAGTATAATAATCCAAGAAAACGTTTTTGATTAATTCTTGTTGAAAAACTTCCTTCCCACCATGCTCAATACTATCAATCGTTCATGTAGTTAGTTGTTTCCTCAATGTATAAGCCAACCATCTGCCCGGCTTATTGGCATTAGCAAAGGTATTATGTTTTGCAAATTGTAAATTAGTTGCTGTTTGTTCCGCTATAAGCATTTGAAATTGATCTTTCAAAAGTTTTATAATTCCTTGTAATTTTCCATCTGTTGGATTTTTTATCAATAACTGTTCCTTTTTCTTTATCTCTCTTTCCAATTCTGTTCTCTTTTTCTGTCTATTTTGTTTATGCTTAAAGTTCATTTGTATCAGTACCCCTCTCATATATGCTTTACCTGCATCCCAAACTATTTCAATAGGGGTACCTTTGTTTAGATTCAGTTTAAAAAATTCCTTTATGTGCTTCTTAAGTTCATTTACATTCTTTTCATATCTGAATAAATTTTCATTTAGTCTCCAAGATCTTCTTTCTTTCTTTCCCATCTCAATTTCTATCCATACCGGACTAAGATCAGTTAATGTCCTAGAAAATATCTTCATTTTCCTTACTTTAGGAAGTAAATCAACCGTTAACAAAATAAAATCTATCCTGGAAAAGGATTTATGCCTATCCGAATAGAAGGTAAAATCCAATTCTTTTGGGTTGTGCACTCTCCATATATCTTTCATTTCCAAATCCTCTTTCATATCAAAAAAAGCGTGTGGTAACTTAGCACCTAATTTAGCTAAACTCTTTTTGTCCTTTTTGGGTTCTATTACTCCATTCCAGTCTCCCATAATTAAAATAGATGTAAAGTCCCATTCTAAAATTTTAGAATGAAGCATTTTATAAAAACTTTCTTGTTGCTGGTTAGGAACATAAATTCCAACCACCAAGGTTGGACCATTATCTGTATGAAGTTCAATTGCAATATATCTCCCACAGTCATCTACTTCTATAGTTTTAGCTGAAAGTCTTTTATTTATATATATCACCACTCCATTCTTTTTTTCCAAATTTGAAGCGATAAATTGCGTCCCTAATCTTGAATTTATCAGATATTTCTGATCTTGCGTTCTAATATGGGTTTCTTGCAAACAAATAACATCATTATTAAATTGTTTCAAATAATGAAATACTTTCTTCCTTTTTTGTGGAGAATTCAATCCATTCACATTCCAAGACAAAAATTTAATTATCATTTGGGCTACTCTGAAGTTTTGAGAACATTTGCTGAAGGTCCTTTTCCACACAGGTAATCTTCGGCTTTGTTCCTCCCATGACTTCAACTTGTGCCTTATCCTTAACCTTCTTTCCTCGTTGTGGCTTGGATCTCTCCTGTTGCTGTGCTTCCTGCATTTGCTTAGAGGCTGCTCTAGTTATACGTTGATCGTCCGCTTTACATGCCATCAGTTCGAGATCCAATGCCACTTCTCTTGTAGTTTTCGATGTATCCTCTAAAGGAGAAACTGGAAATGGTACAAAAGGATCAACCACAATGCCACCTATAGCTCCCTGGACCTCCATTGCTTCCTTTTGTGACTGCTTTATTTTTTCTTCAGTCTCCTGTTCAAGCTGCCTCTGTGCTTCAGCCTCCTTATCTATTGGTGAAGACGTACGTGGAGATGTTGAACCCACTTTCAAAGTATTATAATAAAAATCTTCCGCTTTTGCTATGGTATTTAAGCGATATCTCACTCCTTGCATCCTCAATATTATGCCAACTGGTGCATCCCATCGAAACTGTATTTGCCGCTTCTTCAATTCTGCCACCAGAAATCCAAAATCCTTTCTGTCCTTTAACATTTTAGGTGGTAATTCTTTAAAAAGGCCAATCTCAGTTCCATCAATTTGAACAGTAGAGACAAATGACCTTTGCAAGATATCATTTCTTATTCTTCTATCTGTGAAGTATATCACCACATCTCTAGGCAGTTGTCTATATACTGCCACCCGAGAGTTAACTCTATAAGCCTTATCAATTTTATAAAAAATCTCATCAGAATCATCAACCTTTAATAACACAGCCAAAGCATCAGCACAAATTTTTCTTAAGTCTTCTCTACTGTTCTCTTTTATACCTCTAAGCCTAATGGCAAATTCCATAGACCTGAATTGCATCATAGTTATTTCATTTTCAAGCCGTTGGGTTTTTTCATCCACATCACTGATTTTAAAGTCAGTTTCCTTCAATTTAGTGTCCACTTCTAAAGCAAGTTTTTCCACCTTTTTATCAATCTGCAAAACTACATCAG